>NW_004624912.1:1934304-2011678 GCF_000247695.1 Heterocephalus glaber
CCTTCAGGGTATGTCTCTGCTGTCACAATAGACAATGTGGGCAGCAGTGTGCAGTTATAAGTCAATGAGTCTCAGTAAGCTAGTCCCAGACCCATGAGATTCAGGCAGATTTCTGGTTGCAAGTCCCAAGTTGAGCTCCCTGTCCTCCTGCAGGGTTGCACTCTGCCAGTTTCTACTACAGGTTTCAGCTGCTTTTCCCCTGAAGAAAGTCCAGTTTCTGATGGGAGCTGATGATCCCTCCAACTTACCAATCACAGTGGTCTGGTGTACCTTTGTTGCAGAGATTCCCTTCACTTTCCCAGTGGGCTTGTTTTCATCAAGGAGCCTGAGACAGGCACTCTCTCTGTTGTTCACTTCTGCCGCTCAGGACAATGGCTTTTATGTCCCCCTGTGCCTCTGCAGTGTGTAACCAAGTAGTTGCATAGCCAAAAGGCCAGAGGCCGGGGGACAGGGGGGATTGTTGGAGGTGCCTGTGAGGCCAAGCCGTCGGCTGGTGGGCTTGCCTGGGGGGTCCTCCTCACCCTGTCCTGGTGGCAAGCTGGTGGAGCAAGCTGGAGCAAGCAGGTCCGCACAGGGAGATCTTTGGTAAAAGGGAAGGAGACCAAGAGGTGAGGGAAAAGGCATTGAAAAAAGAATTAAAATCTCGGGACCCTGCACTTGTGAGGCAGGCACCAGAACCACTGAGCTAAATCCCTGGCCCCTAAAATGTGTTATTTTTATATACCAACTTTCCATGATGAATGTAATCAACATGTACTGCAAACACATACTAATAAAAAGAAAGAATGAAACAGAATAGAGGGATCAACTGAAAGCACAAATAAGAAGGTAAATTTAAACCAAATATATTAGCTGGTGTATTAAATGTAAATGAACAAATTATTTCAGTTAAAGACAAAAATGGAGACATTTTTAAAAAGCTAGATGCTGCTTAGAGGTGAGCACTTCTATAACACAAGAATACAAAAAGACTGAAAGTAAAATGATATATAAGATATACTATGAAAATATTACCCAAAATGCACCTACACACACACACACACACACAAACACACACACAGAAACAAACATAGTTGTCTACATCCTATTTCTGAGAACCTGGGACTCTAGTATCTTACTTGGCAAAAGGCATTTTGCAGATGTGAAGTCCAACGAATTTAAGATAAGGAGATTATTTTAATTATCCTAGTGCTCAAATGTAATCACAAAGGTCTTCAGAAGTAGAAGAGGAAGGTATAAAGACAGAGTCTTTATACAGAAGGGCAAATGACTAGTGAAGAGAGGCAGAAAAAGTCACAAAGTTTCTGGCTGTGAAGATGCTGGAAAGGGGCCTCTACAATCCAGGAAAAACAAGGAAATCCATTCTCCCCTTGACTTTAGAGAGAGAGACCAGTGTCAGATTTCTGACCTATGGATCGAAGAAACAAATACATGTGTTTTAAGCTACTAAGTTTGCAGTATTTTGTTGCAGCATCATTTGAGAACCACTGCAGCTAGTATATCCATATTGATACTAGTCAAAAAGCATTGCTAGAGATGAAAACCTTTCCTGATGATGAAAAGTTCCATTTTTCAGGAAAAGAACATTTTTAGGTATGTATAATGATGTGACTCTGTATGAACGTTCCAATTCTATGTAGAGAATTACAAAACAATATTGAATGACTTTAAAGAAAGCTTAAATGAATGGAAAGTTAAAGAGTTGGTGCATTGAAAGACTCAATATGGTAAAGATGACAATTCTCTACAAATTAATTCATAAGTTGCATGTAGTGTCAATAAAAATTTCATCAGATAGCTTTTATTTTTTTGTTTTTGTGGAACTTGTCAAGGAGATTAAACATTTTGTATGGAAATGTAAGGGTCTAAAAATTACCTGGACATCGGGGGACATTGCTTTAGAAAATATAAAGATTATAAATTATAGTAATTAAAACTGTGGTATTGGCATGGCAATTATAGAGACCATTGGAACAGAGTAGAGAGCCCAGAAACAGACCTACACATTTAGAGACACTGTTAGCTTTCCTGGTGCTGGAGGGAAATACCTGACACCCACAATTGAAAGGACAAGAGTTTTATTTGGCACATGGTTTCAGAGGATTCAGTTCATAGTTGGCTGACTCCCAGGCAGAAACATCGTGGCAAAAGGGCATGGTGGAGCAAAGATACTTGGTTAGTGGTGGTTGGGAACCAGAGCAGGGGGAACAGTTTCCAAGAGGAAGGGATCAGGAACCATAGAAGTACCCAAGGTTATACCTCCACAGCCCTTCTAGACACTCCCAGAACTGTGTTGTACTAATCCCTTAGGCAGCTCCCAAGCCAATCAAGTTGACAACTAATCTTAACCATGCAAGCTAGGTGTAATGGTGAACATATGTAATCCCAGTATTTTGGAGACTGAGGCGAGAGGACTGAAGACCAGACAAGGCAGGAAGATAGTGTGTTAGAGGCCAGCCTGGGCAACATGGTGAGAACCTGTCTCAAAGGGGAAGAGGGGACAAAGCCAGTAGGAGAAACATGAGCTTTTAATAAATGCTTCTGGGACAGTTGGGTATCCATATATGGAAAAGTTTCCCTACCTCACACTATCCTAGTCTGTTTTGTGCTGCTACAACAGAATACCCGAGTCTTGAGTAATTTATAAAGAATGAAGATCTATTTCTTGCAGTTCTGGAGGCTGAGCAGTCCAAGTCTGTGGGGCCAGTACCGAGGGAAGGTTTTCTTGCTGTGTCATTCCTTGGCAGAAGGGGGAGGACAGGAGAACAAACATAAGAGAGAATGAGAGAAAGGGCTCCAGATCTTTGGGAGCTCACTCTCAGCATAACTAACCCACTCCCAAGATAATGGCAACAATCCACTGATGCAGGCAGATCCCAAATAACTTTACCACCTCGTAAAGCTTCACCTCTCAGCAGTGTTGCACTGGGGATTGGTTTTCCAACATATGAACACTAGTGGACATGTTCACATCATGGCACACACTGTACACAGAACTCACTGTCACACTTCAGCATTGAAGGCAACATTTAAACTTTTTGGAAAGTAGGAACATATCTTTATGACTTTAAAGGTAGAAAAAGACTTTAAAACCTAGATAGCAAAGTTATCAACCATAAAGGAAAAGAGTGATACATTTGACCATATTAAAATTAGAAATATTTTTATTCATTAAAAGGCAGTATAAAGCAAGCAAGGAAACAATCAAAAAAAAAAAAAAGAGCAAAGTACAGAATGGGAAAAGGTATTTACCACACAAATAATACATAAAATATTAGTCTCTGAGCTAGGAGCACTGCGCTGTAGACGTCCCTTCCTCCCTATCCATTCCACATAAAACCATCAAAGCATGATGTCCTGCAGACCTTAGCTACTCTCCCAGTTCCAGTTATAAATCAGCCCCTTTTGCCTCTCCCTGCACTTCCCTTATTGCTACCACTATAAATAAACGCACTGCAGTTCTCGGGCAGTCCTTTTCTCCCATCAGGAGTAAGGCTCCACCTGACCTCAGCTTTTGTATCTCTTTGTTTTGTCTTTTTCTTCATCTCCCACCATTCACCCTCCATGGACTCTTCAGCTGCATAGGCCACAGCACCTCCAGAATATATAAAAACTCAAATCAGTAAGAGACAATCATATTGAAAAAGTGGCAAAAGACTTGAATAGCAATTTTACCAAAAAAAATATAAATGACCAATAAACATATACAAATATATCCAGTCTCATGATTAATCAGGGAAATGCAAATTATAATAATCACAGTAGGATACTACTACCTACCCTCCAGATCTGCTAAAATGAAACAGGTAACACCTATTGTGGGTTAGGGTGAAGTGCAGCAGAAATTCTGTAGACTTCTGGTGGTGAATTGGTGCATTCATTGTGGAAAAAAGCTTGGAATTAGTTTCCCAGTGAAGTTACAGATACACATATCCTGTGACTATCATTCTACTGCCAGGTAGATGCCCTTATAGATTGTATAGAATAAACACACTGGCTGTTCAAAGTAGCGTTATTATTGCCCCACAGTGAACACACTACATTTATCTACAGTAGAAGAAGCAAATAAATCACCAAACATTCCTATCCTGAGACACTTTATAGCACTGCAAATGAACAAACTGCACCTCCCATCAACAACATGGATGAATCTCATAAGCATCATATTGAGCGAAGAAAGTAAGGTACAAAAGAATATACATATGATTCATGCATCTAATGCTCCAAATCAGGCTAAATGAAATTATGTTGTTTAGGAAAACACACACGTGTCAAAACTGGACACAAAGAAACAATTATCACAAAAGCCAGAAGAGTGGCTACCTCCAGTGAGGAGAGGATTTATGACCAAGAAGGGACAAACAGCAGGGATCAGGAGAGGGTAGGGAAGGATTCCTGGGACTAATGGAAATATTTTCTTCCCTGACAAGGGTAGTGGTTATGTAGAGGGCAGTAGTTATGCAGGCATTCCCTTTGTGATGATTCTTTGAGATGTATTTTTATGTTTGGGCCCTTTTTTCGTATTATATCTCATAATAAAAATTGTTTTTAAAAAGGAATGATATGTGCAAATAGAGGCAGAAGTAGGACATCCAAGAGAAGCATACATTCATCATTCTTGGTGATGTTCTTAAGGTAGCGTGGGTTCACAGTTTTATTTTTATGCTAATAACTTACATATACTTCATTTATATGTTAAATATAGAAAAGTGTTATATAATAAATTAAAAATAAAAGCCAGGCTGGGCATGGTGGCACACATCTGTAATCCTAGCACTCAGGAGGCTGAACTAGGAGGATCATCATGAGTTCAAGGTCAATCTGGGCTGTATAGGAAGTTCACAGCCAGCCTGTACTACAGAGCGAGACCATGCCTCAAAAAGAAAGTAAAATAAGAACCAAGATACATCATGTAAAGGTATAAGTTCCCAATGATAAATGTAAATGTATTGTATACCTAAAATGTAGCAATAAAAGAATTTTTTAAAAAAAGTAAATGTTAGGCATGGTAGTACACACCTGTAATCCTAGCACTTGGGAGGCTGAGGTAGTAGAAGTGCAAGTTTGAGGTCAGCCTGGGCTACATAGCAAGACTCTGACTAAAAAAAAAAAATTGAAGAATCCTGAAAGTAGGGGAATAACATGATCTGCTTCAGGATTATCATCTGGAAACTATTGTATAGTTAATCTGGTTATAATAAAAATGTTAGGGACTAGGGTCATTGGCAGGTGTTCTTTCTTTCTTTCTTTCTTTCTTTCTTTCTTTCTTTCTTTCTTTCTTTCTTTCTTTCTAACCCAAGGCTTTTGCTCTGGGCCTCACCTCCAGCTCTTTTTCTCTTTTTAAAATTTGAGACAGAATCTTTCTCAGTTGCTCAGGCAGTACTTAAACTTGCAGCCTTCCAAAGTGCTCTTTGGGTCACCCTGTTGATGGACAGGGCCATGTTTGAATCATATGATTCTTACTCTCCTGACTGCATACTGTATATTGGTGGTAAGCCTATAAAGAAAGCTGTGAAGAGGCTGGGGATTTAGCTCAGTGGTTCTGCCGCCTGCCTTGTAAGTACAAGGACCTGAGTTCGATCCCCGGTACCAAAAAAAAAAAAAAAAGCATCTTTAAAGAAAGCTGTGAAATGTTTATCACAAAAGTGAGGATAGTGGATACTCCTGGACTAGAAGTGTGGGTAACCCTCTTCCTCATCTTTTTGTCATCTCAGCAATTTCTGCCTGAAAGATGTAATGTACTAATTCAATTTCCACATTCCAGAGCAATGGAGACTAACTCTAGTTAGAGAGAAAAAGACTTTATTGAAAGGATACTGGATAGCTCACAAAATTGATGGAAAAGCTGAAGAATGAGGTTTGGAACATGGACAGGAGCCATGGGAAATTAGGCAGACAGAAATAGAGACAAATCAATACACAGGAAGAATGTGGTTATTATCCAACAGCTTCTGTCATTGGCACAGCCACCAATGGACACTGGATGCTATCCTTACTGCTTCCTCTACCACCCCCAGACAGATTCTAAATTGCCCTGTGCTTTTCTAGGTGATGCCAGAGTCAGGGTCTTAGGAGGATCTGATGAGAAGGACTTGTGTCCAAATGCTAGGCAGGAGGGAGCCAGGAAAGGGGCTATTTACCATACTCTTTATTGGAGCCTCTTTATTGGAATTCTCTCCAAATAGGAAACTATTTGGGAGCCAAGTAGCCTATGGAAGGACAAAATTTTTAAAAAATGCCTATCATGGGAAATATTAGGAAAAATAGTGTATACCCATGGGTAGGAGGAAAGAGTAATATGATCAGTATAGATCTGTAAAACTTGTTGGACTGTGTCTTTACTTGGAGACAAGGATGGTGACAGAACCACCAAAGTGAAAGACAGACAGGCTGTGCCTTTCTTCTGCCTTGCAGTTCACCATTTCTTCTCTTTCCTAGTTCCTCTATGATTGAGCATGGGGAGGGAGTGGAATTCTGGTCATCCCTGTGCCATTGTCACAGCAGCTGTCTTCATTCAGCAAGCTAGGAAGAGAACCCACCATGTTCCACCTGACCAAAGTCAGAGGTCATACCCACAGTGGTAGTTTCTGAAGACTGACCAAACATGAAGATGTCTGACACCTGGATTCCCATCTGGCTGGTGACCTAGTTCCTCTATCATGTAACACCTTGGAGGGAAGAAGAGCAATGACAGGAGTTACACTTTAAAGCCCCCCTAAGTTTCCAGTTAGCTAGTCCTTTCCTATGTTTGAGTATGGCTTGTTCCATCTGATATTCGTGTTGACAGTTGATTGCCACTGTGGCAGTATTGGGAGGTGGACTTTACGAAGTGATTAGGTCACTTAGAGAGATTATGTCTTCCTCATGAAAGTGAGTTGATCTAAAGTAATCCCAGTACTGCTAGTTCTCTCTTCCACAAGCACCTACTTGCCCTGCCATGTTTCCATCATTCTGAGACACAGCATGAAGCCCTTACTGGAAACCTAGCAGATGCCAGCATTGTGCTGCAGGCTTCCAGCCTCCTGGACCTTGAGATGCATAAACAGCTCTCCTTTATAAGTTACCTGGTCTTAGATATTCTCTTACAGCAACAGAAAATGGACTGAGACACACTAAGACTGGCTGGTGATAGGACCTACCATGAAAATGAAAGCTTATATCAGATATAGAGTGTCTTAGTTACTTTGCTCATTGCTAAGACAAAATACCAACACCCACAAGTTAAGGGAGGAGAAAGGTTTATTTAGCTCACAGTTTGTACAGGTTTCAGTCTGTATCGGCTGGCTCCAAGGTAGGGCTGCATGGTAGAGGGCATAGCAGAGGAGAAACAGTTCATAGCAGGCAGAAGGTAGCAAAGCAAGCAAGTGGTGACCACAGCTCTTTCTATTCCTTATATCTTACCCAAGCTACTTAGGGCTGGTAGCACTCACACCTTTAATTCTAGCACCCTTGATCCTAGCATTGCACCATAGATCAGTCCCAGTGTCACACACTCTAGATGCAGCTGCCTCTGAGAAAGCCTTGCCTATGACCATAGGAAGCTTTGGGGGGACATCTTGCACACTTCAGGGTGCATTACAGGAGAGGAATCAGGAAATTCTGATCGTGTATGGAATGTGGTATCTTCCCATCCAGAAAGAGAGCATCCTTAGCTTTATTCTGGAATGGAGACAAGTCTCCAGAAGGGAGGGCAGAGAGCAGTGCTTTATCTTTAGTATCCTGGGTCTTCCCCAAGGGGGAAACCATGTCTAAGTATTACTATTGTGCAGTGTCTCCTGATATAAACATTCTGAATTGCTTGTAAATGCTTTTTTTTTGGTACTGGGGATCGAACTCGGGTCCTTGCGCAGCAGGCGGCGAAACCACTGAGCTAAATCTCCGGCCCTTGTAAATGCTTTTGATCAGAGACTTAAGCCTGCAAAGAAGTGCATGTTTGGGGGAATCATCTCCCAATAGTAATTATACATGAATCAAGTTTTCTCTAAGTTCAAAAAGGTATATTTGACATAAAAATTGTTTAGAATATATTACGCAGAAAAGGCATATAGTAAGATCTCATTTTTGTAACAGGTGTTAAGTATGTATAAACAGAAAAAAAATACCTGGGGGTCTACTAATTTATTAATAGTGTTTATCTTGGACTAGGTAAGAGTATCAGTTGTTTAAAAATGGTCTGTTTATATGTATTTTATTTTTTCACCAATGAGGGTAGTATTTTTTTGTCATTAACTGTACTAAAAACTATAATCCCTCTTTTTCCATGTTCTGTTGAGGGTAGATATCAATGATGTATGTTTTTGTTTTGTTTTAGCTAGTTTAGCTAAATCTTGGAAGTACAATCATCCTTCAATATCCTGGGAACTGGCTCTAGGAGTCCCACAGATATCAGTATCTGAATGTACCCAAACGTCTTATATTCAGTGGCATAATATTGTGTAAAACCTATACACTGTGGAGATCAGATGGGAAGAATGAGGCCTAATTGGCCTCTTCAGCGAGCACTGAGGAGAAAGAGGGCATGTAAGCGTGCTAACACACTGCAGGGAAAAGTAAAAACACCTGAGGTTAAGTTGTTTACCCAGAGAAGTACCGTGGAGGGTGGGAGACAGATGAGTCCTGTGGAGCTCTAATTGCTCGTGCACATGTCTGTGTGAATATAGTCAAGGTACGCCAGTCATGTGGGGCTCTATGTCAAAAGGAGACATTAGCCTCCTGGTCCCTCAGATTTTTAACTTGTTTCTGTGTCTCTTTATTTTTCATCTTTGTCACCCCTTGGTCAGGTTTGAGCTCAGCTCATAGACTGGTTCCTACAATACACATCCTTTTGTATACTTTAAATAATCTCTAGATTACTTATAATACCTAATACAATGCAAACATTGTGTAAATAGTTGTTACATTGTATTGATTTCGGAACAGTAACAGGACTTAAAGGAAGTCTGTACATGTTCTGTACAGGTGCAATTTTTTCCATGCGGGAGACTGAACCCAGGACCTTTGCATTAAGTTACATCCCCAGCCCCGTTTAAATTTTAAAAAATTTTTGAGACAGAGTTCCACTAAGTTGCCCAAGATGACCTTGAACTCACAGTCTTCCTGAGTCAGCCTCCCAGAGTGCTGGGATTATAGGCATGCAACTCTGCACCCAGCTACAGATGCCATTAAAAAATATTTTCTACTTATATTGGTTGAATCTATGGATGTGGAACTTGTGGGTCTAAGGTGAGAGAAAATAAAAACATTGAGAGAGCACAGGAAAAGTAGGGATGGGCATTTTAGGAGAAGAAACAGGCCTAGGGAGGTTTTTCAACTGAAATGCTGATCAATAAAAACTCCTTATCTACCTCCCTTACAAAATCAGTAAATTATTTGATGTTTTGTATGAGTGGGAATCTTGGCAGGAAGTTCAAAGAGAAGGAAGTGGAGAAAACAATGATATAGGTTACATTTTGGGTGCTGCCTGAGATCTTCAAACTGATGCATTACCTGCTATATTTAGGATTAAATCATCAATCACCTAGAATAGGGGTTCTCGAACTCTTAAAAATTGTCATGGACCCCAAAGAGCTTTTATTTACGTAGCTTATAACTATTTGCTACTTGCCTCATTAGAAATTAGAACTAAGGGGTCGGGGATTTAGCTCAGTGGTTCCACCGCCTGCCTCAAAAGCTAAGGACCTGAGTTCGATCCCCGGTACCAAAAAAAGAAAAAAGAAATTAGAACTAAGGAAAGTGTATTTATCTTTTACATTTTTGGCAGTGCTAGGTATCAAACCTAGGGCCTAGCACATGCTAGGCAAATGCTCTACCACTGAGCTACACTCCTAGTCCCAAAGCTAAGAAAAATTTAGGTCACAAGAAAATATAAGGCCTCAGAATGATTCCATCATCACACAGGAAACACCCTTCTGGAAAACTGCCTTGTTCGTTTGAGGGTGGAAGAGGGTGAAAAAGGCAAATAAGCTAATATTGTTACTAAACCAGTAGTGACAGCATGTTCCTCCTGAAAGGGTCTCGGGGAGTTGCTGACTCAAAAGCCATGCTGTGGGAACCATTGACCCAGAGAACGAATAATTTGTGAGAATATTGAATTCCACATCTCTGTTCTCTCCCTCCGCTCTAATAACCTATTGTTCGCATATTGAACCTTGCCTGATTCTCTGATCTTTTCTTTTTCCATTGTCTTTTTGTTCTTCTGTCTGGGAGATTTCTAGAATTTTGTCTTCTAGCCTAATTGAGTATTTCTTTAATTTTTAATTTTGTAAATAGCATCTTTTGTCTTGTGTAACTCTCTTGTATGTCTTTGAGGATATTAATAGTTACTGTTTTGTCCTCCAACACGATCTGTTTCTTTCAAGTTCTTTTTAATGCTTGCTGTCTCTTTGTCTTTTTTTTTGACACAGGGTCTTGCTGTGTAGTCTAGGCTGGCCTTGAACTCATTATGTAGCCCAGGCTGGCCTCGACCTCCTGGTGATTCTCCTGCTTCAGCCATCTGACTGCTGGAGTTACAGGCGTGCACTACCACACCCACCTGCTTTGTCTTTTGTGATAGAGATTTTTCTCAAACCAATATTTAAGAAAATAGATATTTGATGGCATTTAGCTGTTTGCCTGCATTTCAGAGCAAGCCTCTACACCCCACAGCTGTGTCTATGTGGGGTCTGTGGACCGTGGGTCTTGCTGCAGCAGAATGGTCAGAGTCCTAGAATGACCTCACACAAACCCCCCTTTTGCAGAATTTGGATGTCATTTTAATGACTATACAGGTGGAGCTTTGCCAGAGAAAAAGAGATGAAAACATCTTGGGATTTGATCTGGTCCAGAAAGGTTTCAACAGCCTTTGATAAGAATGCTAAGGGGAATGGCCATAGAGGTTGATGGGAGCCATTATGTGACCAAAGAGAACTAAAAAAGTAAACCTAATGAAGTGATGAAGGAAGTCAGCTGCAATCTCTGGGGGTTTCAGATGTTCAGGAATAAAAGAATATTTAACAATTAAACCCAAAGACCTTATTTTAGAGTCCAAAACAGTGATTACAGGAAGGTACTTAGTGTTCTAGGGTGGATGTGGACCGGTCCTGAGAACTCTCCAGCACTTGGAGGCGGGGCTTTTGCAGAGTGGTTGCATCTTGAAAGCGCTGTACTCACCTGTAGCTTCCTCTACCGTGGAGATCAGCAGTGGCGGGAGCTGTTGGGAGGTGGGGCTTGGGGGGAAGAGGCGGTCATTGTGGGCGTGGCCTGGAACAGTGTACTGAGTCTGTTTCCTCGGCTTGCCCTTACCCTCCCTGCTTCTTCCCGGCTGCCAGGAACTGAGCAGCTTTCATCCTGGCAAGGCTCTTCCACCCTGCCGTTTCCGCCTTGGAGTCTGCTCATCATGGACCGAAACGTCTGGAACTGTGAGTCAAAACAAACCTCTCCTTTAAACTGCGAGAGTGGAGCATTGATTGTGTCTCAGCGACCAGCAAAGTGACTAAGACACTTAGCTGGGCAGTCAGCATCACAAGAAGTGTGAGCAGGCTGTCTTTCCTTCCCCTTCAGGCCTCATGCCCAGTTGGAGATTGAGTTTAAAGAGCAGACGTAGCAGCAGAGAAGGTATTAACGTTCCCCTCCTGGGGAAGGCTGTGTCCCTCCAAATGGGCTCATGTTCTGACTTTATGGAATTTAGAATTTAGTTCTTCCCTGTAGATACTTGCAGAGTGGAAAAATTTGAAACTTAAAATTAATTAACAGTCTATCCCAAAAGTTTATTGAACTGGTCTATTCTTGTAAAGGACAAAATTACAACAGTTTAGTTTACAGATCTCAATTGGTTGTACTTTCAATTCTAGAAATGGGGAACATTTCATTCCATAAAATAGAATAAATGTTCCAATGAGCTAAGCTGAGAACGTTGGTTTTGTAGACAGAAAAGGACTAAAGAAAGCAGAAACATTAATAAAAAGTGATTTTTTTTCAAAGTCACTTTCCCTTAAAGAAAGAACAGGGAGACAGACAATAGAAAAATAACTGACTGGGTATTGTCTTAATTACTTTCTTGTTGCTGGGACAAAATGGGCAACATCCACAAGTTAAAGGAGGAAAGGTTTATTTTAGCTTACAGTTTGTAGAGGTTTCAGTTCATAGTTGGGTGGCTCCAAGGAAGGGAGGCATGGCAGAAGAGAAACATCCATGTCAGGGAAGGCAGGAAGCAGCAAGGGATCAAGGGAGGAGGAAGGAGATACACACTTTCCAGCCAGGCCCACACTGGCCCACCTCTTCCCACAAGGCTTCACCTCCCAACTTCCTACCCAGCTATAAATCCATCAGTGGATTAATCCAGTATCACACACCTAGGATCTCGTCAGCTCCCAACAGCCCCATCTATGAGCACATGAGGCTTTGGGAGACAGCTAGATACAAACCATAGCAGGTGTCTTCAGGTTACTTTAGGTTGCCTTTTTGGTGAAATGATTAAGCTGAAGTAACTTCATATAGCTCCTGAAATTGGCCTGCTTGGGAATTTTTTTTTTTTTTTTTTGGTACCAGGGATTGAACTTGGGTCCTTGTGCTTTTGAGGCAGGTGGCGGAACCACTGAGCTAAATCCCTGGCCCCTGGGAAATTTGACTGTTATCTTTCTAATTCTGATTTCTCGCATCAGATAAAGAGCTTACTTTCAGTCTTTCAGCTGGGTGGTGTGGAACTTTTGGGTGAGTTTATTTTGAGCCTAGTCAATGGGGACCTAGTGCAGGAGCTTATTTCAAAACAATGGTCTCCAAGATTTATTTAACAATGGTATCTTCTCTCATGTTCTTTGCTCTTGTGGTTTTATGCCCTTCTATTTGCTTTCCTTTTAGTTAGGTTGTGGGAGAGACAGGAGACAGTGCAGGTGCTCTGTGTGACAGGAATGACCAATAAACCCAGTAGCTTCCATGGAAACTCCTCTCCTTCAGCATTCCATTTTGTTGCTTTGTGTAGTAATTAAATTATGTAACTACAGTGACACATACAACTGGCATAAAGAAGTTTATAAACAATCCCATTGACTCTTGGTAAATGTGCAACGCAGAAGGAATGGAAGTATGTGGGTATCAGTTAATTTACAGAGGGAATGAAAATTGTGTTTTAAGTCAGGCAAGTTGAGTGAAATGGAGATTAGTTAACTGAGCTTTTACTTTAAATGAATGTGACATTTATGCTTTATCAGATGTCTAAATGATTTGGCTTCTTGAGCAACTAATTTAACACTAACAAAGGGGATCTGTCTTTTAGAATGTCTTGAGTAAGCAAATACATTTTAGAATCAGGCTCTTTTCTTCCTGTGTTCTGTTTTCTGACATGGAAATTCTTCATGTGTCTCAACTGAGCACCTGGATTCTGGATTGTGTCCTAACTGCTAGTAATTCCTTCCTCTCCTTGGACTTTTGCCTTTGAACTTGGGAGACCTTGGTGACCTTGGTTTGTACCTGATTTGATACCTTGTATTGCCAGAGGCTCCCTTTCATAGGTGTCAGATTTCTCCAGTCTCTAACCTTTAGGGAATTCCCCAGGGCAAATAAATTTGCTTTCTCACTGTCTTCTTTCTCTGCAGAGAGGTAGTTTCATGTTATTTGCTCTGAATGAGTTACCCAGTCTTTGCTTTCCATCTTCCAAGATTCTGATATTTTTCAACTGTCATTACCCATATTTTGTGTTCCTATCTGAAAATTTATAGATTTAAAGAATTGTATTCCTTTGCTATCCCTTTAATGGAAATTCTGAGGAGTTTAGAATCCCATCTTATCCACAGTAGTTCATGTTTGGCGTCTCTACTATGGTAGCTTTCTATTTCCTAAGCCCTTCATCTCCTGGTTTTCCAGAGTAGGTGCTTTAGTTTTAAATTTACTAGACAATCTAAAAATGATACCTACTCAGCCTTTTCCTATCCGAGCCCTGTTTGTTCTGGGGTTAATATATAGTCAGAAACAAATCAATGTGAATTAGCTCTTGTAAATATCAATTAAAACTTAGGGAACTTTTTGGGATAAAGGTTAAGTGTGATTAAAATTAAGCTGAGAAGTTTCCTATTGATTGATAAGACTCATAATGCCATATGAGCTTTTCGTCTTTGACTATGAAGAAGGGAATATTTCAGGAGCAGGAGTTGAAACTTCCATAGAGCAAGAGGGCAGCTGTCACATTTCCTAAATTCACAGCAGGTTTTTTTTTTAATATCCTTTTATTGGTACATTTTAGGTATACAATATAATGACATTCATCACTGGAGATATGGACCTTTAC
Source organism: Heterocephalus glaber (assembly GCF_000247695.1). The sequence goes on from NW_004624912.1 coordinate 1,948,562, forward strand.
ATACTCTCTTGGTTCTTATTTTTCCCCATTCCCCTGTCCTCCCTTCAATCCCTCCATCCCTCCCTATTTACAGAAACTTTGTTTCCATTTTTTCATTTTCTCATATTAATTCCATTCCCCTCTTTCCTTTCCCCTATCCCTCCCTCTTCCCCTTCCCCTTTGCCCCTTTTCTTCCTATTTCACATTATCTATTATACCTTTTAGTCCTTACTTACACTTTCAATTTCTCACACCAGAGAAACTGTTTGGTATTTATACATGTGCAACCTGTTTATTTCACTTAAGAGTATCGACTCAATGTGCATCCATTTAGCAATAAATGTCTCTAATTTCTCATTTTTGATGGCTGAGTATTACTCCATTTTATTTAAAAAACACATTTTCTTGATCCAGTCTCCAGTTGATTGGCATTTGGGCTGTTTCCGAGTTTTAGCTATTATAAACTCACAGAAGTTATTTTGTGTGCAATTGCTGTTAACATGTATATGGCTTATTCATTTTATTTTTATAAATTTTATTTTAACCCATTCCCCATCTTTATTTTTTTCCTCCATCCCCCTCCACTCCTTTCAACTCTCCTTCCCCTCCCCATTTACAAAAAGCTTTGTAGGAACTCTTAATTTCAAAGATCCTTTTTGTGGAGGGGAAGAGAATAAGACTTAAATCTTTCTTCTTTCATAGTATATTAACACACAAATTTTGTTTCTTTAGGAGTATAATCATTTCTTTGAGGGCAGAGACTGTTTCTGACATATCTTAGCATCTCTGAGTGCCAGAAGAGGGGTGTACTATGGACTTGGATACTGTGCATGAGCTCATTTAATCTTTATATTAACCTATGAGTGGGGGACTAGTACTGGTGTAATTTTATAGATGATGAAACTGAAGCACAAACTATATGGCTATAGTAAGAAGTAATAAGAGATTTTACAGAAGGAATAATACTTGTGCTTAAGTCAGACAAGTTAGTTCCAAAGATAGTTCTGAGGGGAACTGGCTCCACTTGACTGATTAACCAGGTTAGTTGAATCCTACCCAAGAGCTGTATTTGGAAGCATTTGTCCTCAATGGACATATAAGATGCTTTGTGGAGGGAGATCTGGGATTTCATTGACCTTGCAGAACTGGTTGTATGATTACCTAACAAATGTGTGATGAATTTGATCTAAGAATATCTCTCACTGTAACAGCCCCTGGGGCAAAAAAGCCCTGTTAGCTCAATCTAACTCTTCACTACTGGAGGTTTCTCTGTCTGCCTAAAAGACTACTAACCGCCAATGGCCAAATTGACGTAGGTTACTTGGTAACCTCATTCTGTTTAGTTATTTCCAACTAAAGAGAACCCTAGTCCAAGAAGGAAATCATGGGCTTCAAACAAAAACTCCCAGGGCTGTAGGAAGTCTTCCTGGAGTGTATGAGCAATTGCACTTTGGGCCAGGCCCGAGGGGTAAAATTTCAAACACCAGCAGTTAGAAATATAATACTGATTCCAAGTGCTATAGATCTCCTGGGTGCTTCCTATTCCAATGAAGGGAGTCAAAATCACAGACAACTGAGGTTAAAATGATTGTAGCTGTCTGAATGGCCCCTTCCCTTCATTCTGGGTCACTGTTGAGGAAATCCTTTCCCAGCACCCTTTCCCTTCTGTGTTTATCTTCTGTGTCCCTACTAGATGCTCCCATGTCCAGTAGTGACAAGTTCTGAAGACACTGAAGAATTTTGGCCTTGCTGGTTGTCTCACATTGCAAGTGATTTGAGAGTTGCTTGTGAATTGCAGGTCTATTTATATTTTGAGGTGAGAAACAAGAAACTGGTACTTTTTTTTCCTTTCTGGTACTGGGGATCAAACTCAGGACCTTGTGCTTGCCAGGCAGGCGTAGCGCCACTGAGTTACATCCTCGGCCCTAAATTGACCATGAACTTTTAAAATGTCTTTTTAAAAATGAAAAGTCTGGCATGGTGGTACACACTTGTAATCCCAGCCCTCTGGGAGGCTGAGGCAGGAAGATCTCAAGTTTGAGCAAGGTGGTAACTCAGGAGACCCTGTCTGAAAATAAAAAATAAAGGACTGGGAATGTAGCTCAGTTCAAAGATCCTGAAAATCCCCAGTACCACCACAGCAAACAAAATTTTAAAAAGTTGTATATGATAATGAAATAATACCTGAGTATGGAGTGTATATTATCTAATATAATAGATGAAACCATAGACTATTGCTCTCCAGACTGACTTTACATAAGGTTTTAAGTTTCAATCGTTCTTGTTGTTGTTGTGGTACTAGGAATCAAACCAGGACCTCATACATGCTAGGCAAGTGTTCTACCACTGAGCTATACCCCCAGCCCTTCCTGTTTTGAGACAGAGTCTCACTAAGCTGCCTAGTCTGGCCTTGAATTTGAGATTTTGCCTCAGCCTTTCAAGTATTTGGGATTACAGATTTGCTCCACCTCACACATGACCTAATTTCATAATAATTGGAAAAGTGGGGCCAGGGATTTAGCTCAGTGGTTCCGCCACCTGCCTTGCAAGTGCAAGGACCCGAGTTCCATCCCCGGCACACACACACACAAAAATTGGAAAAGTGATATGCATAGTTAAGATAAAATTTGGAGTTTCACTCTTCTTCCTAGTCTACCTAGAACATTGCTAATAGAACTTTACAGAAATTTCTAACCTGTGCTGACCAGTACAGCAGCCACTAGTCACATGTGATTATTAAGCCCTTGAAATATGGCTCATTCAGCTGAGGAATTGGACTTTTACTTAACTTAAATTTAAATAGAACATTGTGACTAGCTGCTCCCATACTGGTCTCACAGATCTTGAATATGGTGATGACCTTGTAACAGGATAGTCTAGGTTATGTTGCAGCCACCAAGTATCCTAAACTCTTGGTGATTTATAAGAACTGAGGTGTATTTCTTGCTGTGTCGTGTGCCCATTTTGGGTTGGCTGGGGATGCAGATGGACAGAGCAGCCACCATCCCACGGGTCACCAGTCACTATGGACTGCCTCCTGCCAGCACTTATATGCTGGGGCCCAGAGCAGACACCCAGCACTTCTGTTTATGGACCCAACTAACCTGGAAGCCAGAATGTAAGTCCTCTGTGCTAGGAGCTTGGGAGCCTCATAATGACTACCACAGACATAGCCCCATTTCAGGATACAGAGAAGGATGTGCCAGGGGATAGAGAAAACAGTACTTCTGTGTTCCTGCAAAGTGGAGGATTCAAATTCCACTGCCTCCTTGATACTTAATAACAGAGATTTAGCAAGTGCAGGTAGGATGTGAAACAATGCAAATTTCAAACATTTTGATAAGAAAGACAGTCTTTATAATATAAGGTTAAAGCTGACAATAGCCTCTATACCTGGTTCAATAAGCCAATTCTTCAAATTTATGCGGCATAGTATTTGGTTTTAGTTACCAAGATGCAACTGTGGATTCTACAACTGGTAGAAAGGAAAAAAAGAGATTGAACAAACAGCATGCACTGTGGTATCCTTTATTTAAAAAGTGTGAATTAACTACATTCGTAGTGTCCTGATTTACCATTCTGATGGCATAATAAACTGAAAGAACATTAACACAATCCCAAGAAGGCGTTAAGCTGTAAACACATGTATATAACACCCATGCACACACAACATACACACACACACACACACACACACACACAAAGATTATACTCTAAACACAAAGTGATGAAAAAAAACTTTGGTCTAAATAAAAACCCCTTTATTATAATAAACTGTGGCAATACTGTGACTATAATGAAAAATACTGTAACTGTTTAAAAAGCAAAAAAAGGAAAAATACTGGCAATTTGAAAAAGTAGCTAAAAATAGAATGGAAGATAACATAAGATTAATAACAAAATTCTAACATTGATAGTTTGTAGGATTGCACAGAAGTAATTTAAAATTGGTTCTTAAGAAACTATTAAAAATCCATTGGAATATTAAATTGCTGCACTTTACAAACAGTGGAAAAGAAAAGAGTATTTGGAATGTTACACACACAGAGGAAATGTACTAGGTATATCCATTTATGGTATTTGTTTATGGTCTGTGACCTTCAAAAAGTTTTATGAAAGAAAAAATTTAAGTGCCAATGTAGTGAAAAGTTAAAAATTCCTAAAGATGCAAGTCTGAGTGTATTTATCAGGTCTAAGAATATATTTCAAGACTCGGGGCAAGGCATGATTGATGCATAGTCAAGAAGGAAAACAGTGTGGAGCCCTACAGTAGGCTGAGCTCTTCAGATGTGTCGAGAGTGAAGATGTATTAAACTCAGACTAGAAGATTCCAAAGTACAGGGAGCTCTGCAGCTGTTCGTCCGATGAAATATACCTCACAGTGCCCAATAAATAATCTAGACTAACATTTCAGCAAACTATTTTTTTCCCACATTCAGACACAAAAATCTTTACCACACATGCAGGCTGGTACTCGGTAATAGCACAAATTTGAATCCTGGTTGAACAAGAAAAGCACATTAGCAAGGATCTCCACCATCACCCCCCCACCAGCCATGAGTTCTTATCCAAAAGTCTGAAGCTGCTAGACACTTGGAAAGAGGGGATAAGTTTAATTTAGATTTCCTACTGACTTTAGGAAAATAAAATCTCCTTTCTTCTAAAGAAATCAGCCATGAGTAGGGGACCTGTCTTCACAATCTAAGAAGCACAATTAATGTCCTTAGTGCCGAAATTTATGACAAATTCAGATCTAGAAAAGCTGGAAGGTGGAATAGGGGAGAGTGAAGAGTGTGGATGTCTAGTGTACTTTGGAATAGAGTGTACCCTGGGAGTCAGAATGACTCAACACTTTCAGAATGAAATGCTACAGTGCTGGAGAAGACCCAGTTCTTTAGAGTCAGGGGTGGGGGCTGGAGAGGCCACTGTCTCTAGGGACGGTGAGCTGGGCCCAGAACCCTGGTTGTGGCCTTAATTTTCATGACTTTGCATTCATGACTTTGCCCAGATAAATACTTCTTTTGGTTACTCTTTCTCTGAAACTAACTGGTCATGCAAGTTGCTGGTGATTTCCCTAAATGAAATGTAGCTGCACTTTATCTGAAGGTGTCAGCTAATATACTAATGCCCACCAGTAATGCTACTAGGTATCAACTGCTGTTGCTGATGAATCAACACCCACATGACCTAACTAGATAACCTACCACACTAGGTGCCTTTACTATCTGGAGTTCTTTGAGCTTTAGAGAAACAGTCCTTTTAAAATGACTTAGACACTGCTTTTCCCAGGCTTTGTTTCATTCTTCCTCTTCCCCTTCCCCCTCTCCTTCCTCCATGGTTTCCACAATGAGCTCTGCTGTGCAGGTGGCTTCTCCAAGACTGTTGACAGCCTTGCAGGTGTACTTGGCGTCGTCATCCCCACAAACATCACTAATAATCAAAGAGCAGTTCCCATCCTCATCGTAGTCTATCTGGAAGTGGCGTGACTCTCTGATCGACTGGTCATCTTTGAACCAGACGACCTCAGGGTCTGGGTATCCTGCACCACAGAGAGAACACAAGTTGCAGAATCTGTTATTCCAAGTTTTTTATCGAGTCATATAAGCAACTCCTAAGCTACCCCCATTGATTAAGGGGATCAAGGAAAAATTAAGATGTTGGCTGTTGGTATCAGTTTTGATATCTATATTAGAATATGGGGATGTATTGTACCAGTACTAATAGATGAAACCCCAAATTGGGTATTTTAACATTGTCCATTTTTCATCCATGTTGTACTCTCACCATACCCTGCCTTTGGACAGACGAGAGAGCACTCCCTGAAATACTGCCCTAAGTCCAATTACACACCTCAGGGTAATATCTTCTTGGATGAAAATAATTTTTTTAATCTTGTATAAAGGCTTAACTTAAATTAAAAATAAGAGAACAAGGGCCAGGGATTTAGCTCAGTGGTTCTGGCGCCTGCTACAAAAGTGCAAGGTCCTGAAAATTTTCTAAAAGTGGATTGTGCATGACTATAAATTTACTAAAAATAATTGTACACTTAAAATGGGTAAATTTTATGGTATATAAACTATAAATCAATAAAGAGTGACAGCTATATGAAACATAACATAGAGGAACTAGGAATATTGCTAAGACAAAGAAAGCAATATTTGTCTTAGGCTGACCCAGAGCAGGTAGTCTGCCTCTAGATAATTGGAAATGGGCCTCAGTGGTTGGTTTCATGATATACATTAGTCATGATTCTACAAAGCTCAATATTAAAGATATATAAAACCGGGCCGGGGATTTAGCTCAGTGGTTCCACCGCCTGCCTGGCAAGTGCAAGATCCTGAGTTCCATCCCCGGTACCAAAAGAAAAAAATATATAAAGCCTACATATATAAACATATATTGTATGGTTTTTTGGTCCCGAGTTCCATCCCCAGTACCAAAAAAAAAAAAAAGAAAAGAAAAAAAAAACAACCTACATATATAAACATATACTGTATGGGGTTTTTGGGGGGTTTTTTTTGGTACCAGGGATCAAACTCGGGACCTTGCGTTTTCGAGGCAGGCGGTGGAACCAGTGAGCTAAATCCCCAGCCCCCCAAGAGATTTGGTTTTAAATTTTGGAGATTTTTAGAGGAAAAAAGCTATAGTCGCAGCCAGAAAAAAAGAAATTACATACAAATCTTAAGAATTTTAACATTCTTTTCCCATATAATTTTGTTTCTTTATTTGCTTAATTGTAGTACTGGAGATTGAACCCAGGGCCTTTGTATTGAGTTACATCTCCAGCCCTTTTCAATTAAAAAAAACAAACTATTTTTATATGAGAAAAGGAAAAAATGGAAACAGAGTCTTTGTAAACAGGGAAGGGTGGAGGGGGTGAAGGGAGAGCAGGGGAATGGGGAAAAAAATAAGAACTAAGAAACATCATGTAAAGGTACAAGATCCCAATGATACATGTAACTACTGTATACCTAAAATGTACCAATAAACTTAATGAAAAATAAAACAATAAAAAACCTTTTTTTTAGTTTGAGACAAGGTCTTGTTAAGTCCCTAAGTTGCCTAGGCTTGGCTAGTACATGTGATCTCCTGCTTCAGCCTCCCAGGGTGCAAGGATTATAGTCATGCACCACCACACTCAGCTGATTTTTATCAAAACAGCATCCATATGCTTTAATTTCTCATTAGAGTTCCAGTCAGATGTTAATACAAATACCCAAAAGATGATCCCAAAGAGAAAAGTTAGTACAAAAGATGATAATTACTATGCAAGACTTTTTAAAAAGTTTACAAGAGGAAGAAAAAACCTCAGAAGACCCAAAGACAATGGCAAGGGTGAGAGTTTAAGGCAGTGGCTCCACGCTCTCAGCAGAATCCCTGATCTGAGAACATTCACACGACCAAAGGCAGCACATCCATTTTTTAAAATTAGATGAAAAAAAAATAATGGCAGGCAAAGCATTTACAAGACGTTTGGATGATATGAATCTCAGGAGAAAACTTGTTTCTTCATTCCTCATGTTGGGTTACTTTCCTCAGAAGGCACTGTGGAGTGGCAGAGCTGAGAGTCACACTGCCGGGGAGGTGTGCCCTGTTCTGACACTGTTCCACGGTATTGGCCTTGGAGAAACTGCTTAAAAGATTTTTGTGCTTTACTTGGTCCAGCCAAAGTGGGAGATAACTCTCCACTCTGGTTGGCAAACAGAAATCACAGGCTCGAAGCCAAGAGGCCTGTCCTATCCTGCCCCTTATCTTTGTAGAATGTTAGAATCTGTGGCAACTGAGAGGCTTTGTGTAATGGACTCTGCTAATTTTCTTGGGTGCCATGCTAAGATCCTATAAGGTCCTTCAGTCCCAGCTTTCCTCAGTGTGACATCACTCAGAGCACGTTCTCCCTCCACACTTACAAACCTACTGCTTCTACTCCATGGCCTCCTTGAAAGACATAAGGTGTTCCTTTTTCACATACATGGCCTCACAGATCTCCCAGGACCATGCTGAGTGTTTGATGTCATTGTACAGATGAGAGGCCTGATCTCAGCAGTGTTCAGTCACCATCCAAGGAGCAGCAGAGCTGCTGACCCCGATGCTCTGCCCTCAGTGGCCCACCTTCCTCTGAGGGCTTTTGTGGGCAATTCACAGGCTCCCCAGTAGTTGGCAAAGCTCACCTCATTACGCAAGCTCCATAGCCAGGGAGGCTCACGGTAAACCAATTTTAATTGCAGGTCTCATTGCCGGTATAAATAGGCGAAAATGGGGTTCATAGGAAAGTCACTGAGAGGCACTAACCCTCAGGAAGTGGGGTTGGAGGGAGCTGCCCCTTAGGACGAGCTCTCCTGACTCAGTGGTCCTCTTGGTCTGCCCAGTCCATTGCTCTGGGCAGCACAGACCTGACACCTTGCCCAGCCCACCCTGCCACGTGCAGCACCATCCACATATGATAAGGAGAGGCATAGCCCAGCTTACCTTCAATCTTACAGTCAAATCTAGCAGCACTTCCCTCTACAACTTCCAAGTCAAGAATGGTCTTAGAGAAATAGGGTTTTATGTGGGGCTTTTCCTCAGCTACGGCCTCGAGGAAAGCCTGGGAGACATCTTCTACAAGACAAGGAGAGGGCCAGGTCAGTTCTTCATTCCTTGTCCGCTCTCCTCTCTCCCTTACTTTAAAAAAAAAAAGTTGCTAAAATTTAGCAAATAATGTGGCCTAGAGAAGTGAATCATAAGCTTGCCTTTCTCTTGGGGATGGGCTGGATGGCAGCCAAGTGGTTTTTGGCAGCTGGGAGAACTGTGCCCAAAATGGGGAAATGTTCAGCCTCCCCCTGCCTGATGCTGACACAATGAAAAAGGAAGATCCTTTAAAAAGGATCCTTGGCTGCACTTTGTGCTGCTTCAAGATTCAGGTGAGAGGGCCTGGGATTTAGCTCAGTGGCTTCGCTGCCTGCTGAGCAGGTGCAAGGACCTGAGTTCGATCCCCAGTACCAAAAAAAAAAAGAGATTCAGGTGAGAGTGCCTAGGAAGGACAGAGCCTTGCCAGGCTTCCTGACCTCAGCGCCCCTTCACCTGCTCCTTAGCTGGGAGGAGCCAGGTGCCAGCACAGCTTCAACTTGCCAGAGTTCTCTTCTCTACACCCTTGGCCTTTGTGCTGTATGGCTGTGGACCTGGAGGGAGACAGATCCAGAGAAAAGCTGGAACCTTGAGGGATGCTTGTGGATTCTTCCTTCCTTTTAGGCTATTTCTGGGTCATATGAGGAGTGGCAGGAGTGGCTCGGGGGGCCAGGCCCTTGCGCTGCACTGGATTCCTGGCAGTGAGGAAGCTTCAGAGTGGCCAGCTTTGGGCCTTACCAGCCACCTTGCCTTGGTACACAAAAGGACCTAGATTCAGCTTCTCACCTGTGGATGTCAAGAGCACCAGGCAGTGTGGGACAGAGGGGTGTCTCTGGCCAAGTGAAGCACCTCAGAACAAGGGCCAGCCCTGCATGCCTCTGAGAAGGGGGTTGGGAAAGCGTCACAAAGACAGTGGACAAGGAGCCTGCCCTGTTGCTTCCGGGAGGGCCTGTCCAATGCAGGGCGCCCGGTTCAGACATGTCTCCGCACAAACGGCAAGGCAGGGGGAACTTAGGAGTTAATTTTTGTTCAAAACAAAAACACAAGGACAGCAGAAAATGGAAGGATATTAACAAATGTTACACAGCTCACTATATGTAATTTTTTTGTTTCTGCCTATCAGTATACAAGTTCACTTCTATAGTATGAAGAGGAGGCTTTGTTAATTCTTATACAAAAGATGAATAGTTGAAGTCAGTTAAACTAGACAAATAACTTTCCCTCTGAAAATAGTTAATGTACAGTTAATAAATAAAGAATAATTAACTAGGCTTAGTAGTTGTCAAGGCAACCCAAAAGTATCTCTGAATTTCTTTGTAAGGTGAATAAAAAGACAAAACTCAAATCCTTAAAATGCCCCTCCATCCCTCAACCCTTTCTTTCTTTCTTTTCTTTTCTTTTCTTTTCCTTTCTTCCTTCCTTCCTTCCTTCCTTCCTTCCTTCCTTCCTTCCTTCACAGGCCTGGAGATTAAACCCAGGGCCTTCATACTGAGATACATCCTTAGCCCTTTTTAAAATTTTTGAGACAAGGTCTTGCTAAGTTGCTCAGCTACCCAGGCTGAGTTGCAACTTGCAATCCTCCTGTCTCAGCCTCCCAGAGTGCCCAGATTGTAAGTGTGCACCACCACACCCTGCTACTCCCCCAACCCTCACCAGCCAGCTGAGAAATTCTCCAGGCACTCCTTACCTTCAGATTCTAGCTTCTCTGCATTGAGAGGGCTGGTCGGTGACCCTGTTGAGGACTTCCTGCCGCTGAGCCCTGAGATCATTGCCATAGAGGACAGTCTTCCGATGGCTCTCACAGCATTGCCTGTTTTCTGGAAAATAGACACAGTTTGGATTCAGGGGTGACCCTGGTTCCAGCAGGGGAGTGCTGGGGATCCAGGGAGAAGAGCCCAGCCTGCGAAAAGCAACTGCTCCCTGGAATGAAGGCTTCTTGGGGTGAGCAGTGCAGAGGTTCTGCCAGAGGAGAGTTCGGCCTTGCTCTGCTCAGCACTATCGCGTGTCAGAAGATGTTCAGAGAGTGGAATGGGGCCTGGAACTGATGTGCGTGTTAATGTGACTAAACAAGGTCAACATGAGACAAAAACCCTTTTCATACTGTGCTTCAACTCCCATAAAAGGGATAGTTTATATAAAGCAACTGCAGGCTGAGACAGCTCCAAAGACTTATTGCTGACTGGGCCCAGTGGAGCTGTTTCTCGTAAAACAATGCCAGTGACAGGAGTTTAATTGGTCAAGAGAAACATTACTACACATCCCATGGGTCCTGATTTGAAAGAAAAAAGTGCTGCACTGATCTTGGGCAAGTCACTCAACCCCTCAGGGTTTAGCTTCTTTCTGTGTATAGCGGGGTCGGGCAAGATGATCTCCAACATCCCACTTAGTTCTGTTTATTCTTCAGATACTTAAGAGATTTTGAGAAACACTAGGCCTGGCTCTAGTGCAAGTCATGACTGTGCAGTGGAGTCCAGAGGTGTGTTTGTCCCTGTGTCCACTTAGGCTTCTAAAACTGGCACCTGAATAGGCAAAACTGGTGGGGTGGGGGGGCGCAGAGTTGCTGCTAAAGAGGATCAGAACCTGAGATGTAGTTTTTTTGTACTGTGAAAATTGTACCAAGCACAGGATTTAGGTTAAGAATCTTCAGTATGTACACTTGTGTCTCTGTTTCTCATCTTTCAATAGTTACCCTTTTTCTAGGGTCAATGAGAATGACTAGGGAACCTTAAACATATCCGTGTCTTTCCACCCCTGCCCCATAGCATCTTATTTTGGTATCCAGAAGCTGTGTAGCCACAGACCAGCTGTCACCACAGTCTGTCTGCCTGTTCCCTCTCACAGAGTAAGGAAAGAGCCTTTTCACAGGCAGATGCCTGCCTGTCACTCGCTGGACCTCAAGCTGTGCTGGCAAAGCCATTTCCTCTCAAACTAACTTCTGTACACACTCAAGAATGCCAGTAAATCCTCACAGTTTTGACCACCTGGTAGGCCAGTGTTTTCAGTAGAAAGATTATTTGTACTGAAAAGATGTGCGTGTGTGGTTTAAGCAGAGACCTACTGTTGCAACCACACTTTTCTGTCATGCTCCCTGCCCTGCTTACTGCAGATGGTTCCTGTGCACTTTGGTCAGACATTCCAACCTGCTCGGTCCTCTGGCCATCCTCCTTTGACCCACAGCACTGATTGTGTGTGCAGGCATCCGGGGGAACTGGTTCACTTTGAACAGAACTCAGTCAGCCCAGATGGGGTGATGAGGAGACGGTGAGAGATGACAACCGACCAGCATGACCAAGTGCAGAAGCCCCATGGCCTGAAAAGTGCGCCCTTGAAGACAGCCCTCGAGGTGCCTCACACAGGCTTCTGGGGCCAGCTGTCACTGGTGGCCTGGCAGATCTGCTTGGAGGGACCTCTGATCCCATGGACTCCCTAATTCCAGATGCCTGGATTAGGACTGAGCAGAACTGTCTTCACTAGCATGGTACAAAAGAAAGGTATCTTTTCGTGGATTTATTTTGTAACAAACTGCCTCACAAAATTATCAAACAGGCAAATAAAAAGAGTTATAATATTTTAGAGGAGATAGCAAATACATTAACAAGCAAATAGATGCCATGTGGGGAAATTTCTAATAGGTGTAGATATTTAGCATATAATTTATACAGGGAGAAATGCAAGTGCTTAAAAAGGAAAATTTAAGAAATAATCTACAATAGAATCCAATCTTTGGGAACTGATTTGTGAAAAAAAACCTGGTAAGGAAGCTATTAGAAGTAGAGAAGAAATATCTATGTCCTAGCTTTCCAGTTTTATGGCTTTCAGCTGAAAACTGGTTGTTGCTTTACTAAGACAGTTGACTAGCATGACCAAGTGCAGGAAGCTCCAAAATGAAAATAGCCAAATTTCAATTCTCTAACTTGCACCCTTGTTTTGAGAAAGGCTTTTTCTCATGGGAGGGCAACTACCAAGGCTCAGTTCCTGTGTCTCTGGGGTGTGGCATTTGTCAGGGCCCTCTTGAATGCAGTGCAGATGCTCCAGCCCTTGGAGAGCCTGGGACAATGATCAGCCATCCCATTCTGCCCAGGTCTTGGGGTTTTCCAGAATTAAAGTCTTTCAGTGCTAACACCCAGATGGTCTCTGGAAAACTGAGGCAAACTTAGCGCCCTAGTTACCAGCCAGCCATCAAGGTTTTGCCTATATGCCAACAGCTTCAGACTACAATTTCCCTGGATATTTCCCCAGATAATATCCAAGTGTGATGGCCAGGAATAGGCTGCTATATTGAGTCTAATGCTTTCTCCTCTGTTGTCCTTTGGTCCACACTGCTGGAGTCTTTGTAGTTCCCAGAAAATAAAGGTAGTTACCCACAGGCCTCTGATTCCTAGTCCTTTACCCCCAGTTTGCCCACAGAAGCCCTGTTATTCCCACCTGACTTATCTCCACTGCTACTCCTCACCAACGTGTCTTTGTGAAATTCTTTCCATATGAATTTAAAATTGATCTTGTTTCAGAATAACTTCACTGTAAGGTCAGTAACATGATTAACCATCTATATCTAGCCTAGCCTTGTTTGTTGGGATTTGTTCTGTTGTTGCCCCCTTTTGCCTAGGGGCTTTTATGGAAACCAGCACATCAGAACAGTTAGGAGTTACCTGCTGGAGTTAGGTGAGCCATGTGTGCTCACCTTGCCCTCCTCCCTACCTCAGCCCACTCACATACTTATTCCAGGGCATCCTCCTCTGCCCCACCAAACAGAACCTTGGCTGCTCAGACAGGGAACTCCCTAGTCCAAGGCTGCTAGGTCCTGAGAGTGGAGTTTAAACATGGAAAACATTTCCCTAAGGAAGCGACGTAACACAGCAGGTCGGACACAGTGAAATTACCAGTGAAATTACCTTCAGGGATATTACATGGGGAACGGGGTGTTGTTGACTACTTCTGTATCCAATTTTGTGAAACCCACCACTGATTTTGTGGAAAATCATTTCCAAATGCTTTCACCTCTATTAAAAGATGGAACTGAGGTTCCTTCTTTGAAGTCTTTCCTTTTTCTTCCCCAACCCGCTACCAGAAAACCCAATGGCTAATAACATTATAAACAACAAGAAAAAAAGCTAAGTGATTAAAATATTAGCACCAACTATGATTTTCTGACTGATAAGACTGCAGAAGTTCATTTGCCTCCTCCCCATCTCCTTGCCTTTTCTCTTCACCTGTGCCCTGGGTCAGACATCCTCCTGGCTTTGATCCGCCTGCAGATGTTCTGAGGTGATAAAACCATTCCTTAACCCACAGGTTCATCCAAGCGAGATCCAGTTAGACTCAATGCTCCAAGGACTGCCCCACCCCAATACCAGCTGCCCTACCTTTCTGGAATTAGTGCTTTGAGATCTGCAGGTGAGGGGATCATTAATAAAACCAATCTTTGATTTTTGTGGATCCCCCCTTCTTTTTTTCGATATCGGGGATCGAACCCCCCTTCTTTTTTGAAAGAGCATTTGCTACTCTGATTCTAAAGGCCTCAGAAGGTAAGCAGAATAGGTGTTCCAAATCACCTTGCACTTGAGGGGTCCAGGAGGCTCAGCCCACTGTTCACAGGGGTAGGAGGTGGTGAACCATGAACTGACTTTCACTGGCCAGGATGGAAGTCCCTCAAACCCCTCTTCTGTAGGCACTAGTACTTCTTTACTCCCTCTCAACCTCTGTGTGCAGTTGTCCTTTGGAGGGAACTATGGTTTAGTGATGTCACATGACAAACACCCAGTGTTCCAGTGACTCCGTTTTTCTTCATGTAGGCAGTCTCAATGCCCCCAGGTCCCCTGAATCTCCAGCTAAAGTCTCTGCTCTTGCACAGCCCAGCACAGCTGGTGGGTCCAGCCCCCCTCTGTCTTTTCCTCTGCCTGTGCTATTGTTCCTTCCTCTATGGGTTCACTCTAGCTCATGTTATCCTTAATTTTCAACTCCTGCCCCCAGAGGAGTCATAACCACATCAACTCTGGGTACACCCAGCCCCTCTCCTGTCTCACTCACATATATGGTTATGGAGAGCTATACCAATAGTTTATAATTCCTAGTGTGCTGTATGTCCTTTTATGTCTATTTGCTTCAGTTCCCCATTGCACTGTACATTTCCTGAGGATGGTAACTATGTCCTTTCCAAGAATTCAGGAATTTTATAAAACAAATTATGGTGATAAAACAATGAAGTAGATAATGATGGTGCTAAGTACTCTATGGTTTTGGATAATAATTGGAGAGTTTTTAGGTAAGTTTTATCCATCTTGGATCAGAGACAGTTCTGTGTTGCTGTTAAGACTGTGTGCTTTGGAGCCAGGTTCTGGGTTTGAGTCTTGGCTTTTCCACTTTAGCTATGTGATTCAAGTGACTTTACTAACGTCTCTACCTCGGTTTGTACCTGTATCCTAATATTGAAAGATTTAAAAAAATTTTCTTTTTTTAAATTTAAGATTGAAAGATTTAATACATAGCAAGTATGTAGAATGGCCCCTGACCCATGGCCAGCTCCTGTACATATTAGCTAGTGGTAGCATTTTGGAGTGTTCTCCTATGCCAGTCATTGTGCTAAAGAAGGGTGATAACTGTCTCTCATAATTATCAACAAAGCTGTGATGCTGGTAGCATTACCCCCACTTGACAAATGAGAAAACGAATCCACAGCAAGGTTAAGTCACTTGCCAGAAAACACATAGCTTGTAATATCCAACTTCCCTAGAGAGTGGATCTGTGCTCTCTCTTTGGAGCAGGTGCTCCCACCTTGATGATAAGTAAATGTATGACTGTCACGTTGCCTGTTAGGAGGTCACATTCTCCAGGGTTGCCAGACAGACCTCAAGATGCTGCTGCTCCTCCCTCTCCTGAACACGAGACATCTGGCTTAGTAGGAGTGAAGGCTGGTGCACCAGGCTGCCTTCACTGGACCCTTACCGGACCTCTGGGGCCAAGCTGAGTGTGTTTGGAGAGACAGCTGTAATTGAGAAACTGATCTCCTCTTTGAAAAAGACTGTACTCAGGACCTAGCTTAACACTGTATCTTAATCAGCTGCTCAAAATAGGTCTTGGACTATTTCAGCAACACATTTTTATTTTCTTGGAGGAAAGCCATGGAAAGTTGGGAATTAGAGTGGCTTGAATAAAGCAGATTTGATGAGCAGCATCCCAGTCCAAATGAGCCCCACATTACCTGCCATTTCCTTCTTGCCATGTACTTTTTCATCCGGTCCTTGGACAGCTTCTTGGCCTCCATGTTCTTAGTATCTTTCATTAGCCATGGGTGCTGAAGACACTGTGTACAGTTCAAGCGGTTTCTGATGAAGGCAGAAATTGAAAGATTTCTGAGCAGGTGAGGACCTCAGAGACTACTGGTCAGATCAGAAATGGGAGGTCAACTGCCCCCAGTCATACAGGGAAGACCCCGGGCTTTCTGCTCCCAGTCCATCCACCAAAGTCACTGTACACCAATCTTTTTTCTTTCTTTGTCTGGGTTACCCTGACTAGACCCAATGTAGGTCGGAGTTGAGAAAGCTTAACCACCAGGAAAGCAACTAGAATCTCATGACTCGTTCTTGGGGTTCTGGAAGGGTATGTGCTACAAGGCAGGCAAGTCTGGGAAGGATGGCTAGCACCATGTTCTAGCATGGGCTCATCTGCAGATGGCTTGGGGGCTGGGCCTATGAAGGCCTAATCCTTCTGTCTTCCCATCTAGAGGAAGGGGGATTGAAACGTCAGGACAAAACCGCTGAGAATCACTGAACTCTCTCTTAAGGTGTAGTCGAATATCAGGTTTTTCCTGTTACAGTTTAGAGTTACATCCTGCATACAACCTATGAATTATGGCAACCTTAGAACTGTGCTGAAACTCATTTAATCTTTCTTAAAGCCCTAGAAATATTTCAGAGTTGTCATCTTAACTGTAATAGGACTAATAAAGCCCAAAGAACCAAATGCTAACATACATAGAAAAATTACTAGAAAGAAGTATAGCACAATGTAGTGATCTTTAGATAAAGGGATTATGGATGGTTTAAATTTTTTTAGTCTTCAAATTTTCTGTAATTTATATGTTTTACCTATAATAGACAAAGGTTCTTAAAAGTGCTGAAAGATAGAGATTTCTTGTTGAAGAGGTGTTGGGTATAAGAGTTTATGAGAACCTAGTGTTTTGATCTACTTGACTGAAACCAGTTCTTTGGTGAGTCCATTGTGTGAGCACAGAGGAACCTGACATTGCCTATTACTGAGTTAATTTAGGGATGATGAGAAAATAAGATGTATACACAATATTCCATCTACCAACTGTTCATTGAACAAAGGTTAGTTGACAAAAACCATCCTTGAACCAGAGTTACTAGGAGGAAGGTTTTCATCTTGGGTGTGGGGTATCCCTCACCTTGGAAGGGAATCTAGACCCCCTATAACATCCTAATTCTTCTTTTGTTGTGTCCACTTCTGATGCAAAGACTGACAGCAAAAGGCTAAAAGACTGCATTGCCAAAAAAGTATGGAATGTCACCTCTAGGAGAATTTGGCCCTGAGATGGCTAAAGAGAACTGAGAGATGGGTGGGTAACAGAAGATCTAGACAGAGCTTTCTAAGAGACTCTGCAACATGCTACGGCAGCAGCTACATGATCTTGTTCCAAATAGCATTTCTCCCAAGGGGGAGCAAGTGGCAGCCTCAGAGGGCCCATAGGCCAGACAGATAGGCAGAACCCAGGCTGTAAAGTCAGTGTGAATGCTAAGCTGTGCCTCTCCTTTTCCTCCTCTAAACTACTGATTTCAACATCGCCTTTCTTGGCAGGCCCACAACTGCTCCTATTGCCAAATGTGAGCTCCCTGGGAGCTCTGGACCAAGACCATGCCTTATCTGGCCACGTATTTCCCAAGTAAAAAGCTTCTAATAGGCAGGAAGTCTCACCTGACATCCCCACAGCTCCCTGCCTCTGGGCACCTCTCTCTACGCATGAAGAGTGAAGAGCCCTCTCACCTCACTTTAATCCTACTGATTCTGCTCACCGGGATAGAGGGCACCAATAGATTCTATGCAGCCCGGCCATCTCCTCCACTATAGTTTCCTTCCCATCTCAGTCTCTGGCCTCTGACTCAAACCTCAAAGGGTTTCACTGTGCATTTGGCCTTTTTCCTCTCACAGCTTGGCCATCATGTGCCTGGACATATTGGTCTCCTCCTGTGCTCTGAGTTAGAAGGAACTGGGCCAGATTATCTAAATAATTTAGATGTGAAAAGAACACCAAGTCAGAATAATCTGGGGTATGGTGAGGACTACCCAACAGGTTCTCAGCTACCTGTGTCATCTGCTCTGGTGTGTTGAGAAGGTGCATCCCCTGTGAGCCCTAAAGAGGGGCTGGAGTGTCAGCACAGAAAGTTAAAGGAGCAACCATTACACACACAGACAAGCTGCCCTTTCCCTGCAGCCCTCGGTCAGGGTTCGCCTTTCAAGTGGGGCTTCTGTGTGTCTACAGATGGATATGGTGTCTGGCTGGAGCAGGGCTAGGGGACTTCTCCCCTCCCAACCACTCCTTGGGACAAGGACTGGCCTGGCCCCAGGGGTGAGGAGGGAGTCCCACAGGCAGGGAAGCCCTGTCTCCCACACCAGCCCAGGTCTGGGAAAGCTGACATCTCTGAAATCTCAGCTTGTTACTTCATATCTTTCTTCAGCAAGTTGCTGATGAAATCCTTGGCATCCTCGGAGATCTCATCAAATGCCTCGTCATCGAAGTCCCAGGTGGCTGAGGTAACATTGGCTAAGGTCTCATTGTCGTTGTCACCCATGAAGGGAGAAAGACCGCTGACCCTGGGGAAGAAGAGCAGGAGAGCAGGGTGAGGGAGATGGTGGTGGGGAGAGGAGGGGTATAGTGCCCCAGGTGAGCGCTGAGGTCAAAGGTGAGGGCTAGCAGCCCCCCACCAGCTCACAGAGGCAGTGCATGCTTGCACCTGCCTTTCCTCCACCTGTGAAAGGAACAGGGGTAGCTTCCAGGGGCTTTTGTGGCCTCATCTCTTCTTGGTTGCTCAGTGCATTTAAGGGGTGTCCCCAGCCTCTTGATAGTACCTGCCTGTGAGTGTGGATGGCAAGAATGAGGTTCAGTTTCCAGACTAGGTCATCTGCCATTCTTCCCAGTTCCCAGGCTGGCACCTGTCCCTCACAGAACCTTCACGGGCCCCTTCCTCCTAAATCCCTGGCCCTCTCCACAAGGGCTCTCTGGGACTGTGAACACAGCGCACCCTTCCTTGCTCTTCTTTCTATCTCTATGCTTTCAGCTCTAAGAACACAGGGGTGGCTTGGCCTCACCAGCCTGTGCTGGCAGGAACAACTCATTTACCAGCAGCCTGAGCCAAGGAGATATGAAAGGAAGAGAATCTCAAAGCCAGATAGTACGGATTTAGGGCTCAGTGGCCTGATCTCTAACCTCTGTGTACATCAGTCCCCCATTGTGCATGCTGACTGCTGACTTCCACACTGTGCGACCTGCACAGCTGCCTGTAGCCCTGCCTGAGATGAACCCACACTTGGTTTAATGTTCTGCTGCCACCACCTTGGAATTATTATTATTATTTTTTGTACCGGGGATCGAACTCGGGTCCTTGTGCTTGCACACCAGGCGGCGAAACCACTGAGCTAAATCCCTGGCCCTACCTTGGAATTCTTGATAATGTTTCAAGAAGTGGCCTGACCTTTTGATTTTGTAAATTATGGAGCTAGTCCTGCCCTGACTCTGTCTGAACCTTACGATGCATCTAGGGCTCTCAGCCAGCAACCTCTCAAGTTAGGGCTTTATTAAAGTCCCTCCTCCCAAATCCTTATGAATCCTTCTTCATAGACAATAAGCCAATAAGAGCTTCCGGGGCTGTTTTGGCATTTGAGAGCTTTCGGCTTATAAAATACACTAGTCCTCAATCAAACACAGAATGTGGTAGAACAAAGCCTACCTGAAATATTGGGAGAAAGCTTATGATGGTAAAAACCCTCTGGTGAACACTATTATAAAGAGAAGAAAGCTTGCAAAGTGAATTAACATATCAACATATTTGGGTTTTTGAATAATAGGCTTTCCATAGATGATTTTTCTTAAAGCAAGACATTGATGTTTTACAAAGAGGTAGTTGTTGTCCCATCATATCCCTGTGAAAGAAGGGTGGGAGTTTACTAGTCTGCAATTATGTGCTACTCTTCTTCTTTCTGGTCTCAGTTTCCCCTTTTATTCACCAGGTAGATCAGGCCTGGTTCCTAGGGCCTCCCAGCTGCCCCCATCTCTGCAATCCAGTTCAGCCTAACCAAGCCCCACCAGGAAGCAGCCTGTCTCTGCTGGTCAGCACCTGCTTCTTCTTGTCTTTGCATTTTCCATTTGAACCAATGAGGGGAAAGTCCTGCAGCACTGCAAAAGATGGCAGGAAGGCAAATAGCCCTGCTGTGGAATGCCGAAAGGTCCCCTTCTGCGAAGCTTCTTTCCTAATTAGGAGCTGTAATCCTACAAAGATAGGCCCTAATCTTTGCACCACCGCCAGCACAGGGGGAGCCTCCTGGCCTCAGGCCTCTGGCCCTCCTCCTCCTGGCAGCTCAGCCATCTAAGACACCCTCTGAGCCGGTCCTGGCTCCCTCAGCATTTTCCGTAAAATAAAATAATAAAATGCAGAATATCTGCACATACAGCATGATGAAAAAGCGGCAAATTTTCTTTATTTTTGGTAGCGGGGATTGAACTTGGGACCTTGCAACTTGCAAGGCAGGCAGCAGAACCACTGAGCTAAATTCCCTAGCCATCAATAAGGCTGTTTCTGGGTGGTAGGATTTTCCTAGATTTTCTTTTAACTTTCTTTTTTTGGATTATATTGCAAGAATTTGCAATAAGGGGTCATGCGTGTTTTAAAACTTTTATTAGTACATGTTTGTAGTATATCATAAATACATTCACTGTAGGTAGCTGGTACATGTAAATGACACATCCTATTTCTTTTTATATCCCCTTTTCCTCCTCCCTCCCCTCTGCATCTCCTCTCCTCCTCCCCTCATTCCCATTTGCCAAAGGCCTTATCTCCTTATTTCCTATTGTCTTTTATTTTAAAAATGTCATCATTCATTAAAAAGTCAACCAACTGACAAATATTTTATTATCAATAAGCCACAACTCTCTCCCCTTCCTAGTCTTATCTAGTTTTTAGCCAATAGATTTATCTGATTTTCACAAAATTGTAATCAGTCTGGGCAAGTGTTTGGACGTACTTTTTCTTCTCATGACATCTTAAGTATATGCAGTCATAAAGGTCATGGCTGTAGGGCCATGTAATTTCTCCTTTCCTCCTCCTTTTTTTTTTTTGAGGGTGGCGGAATCTAGCCTAGACCCTGAGCATGCCTGGCAAGCTGTGGACCACAGAACTCCAGCTCCAGCCCTAATTCCTTCATTCCCAACCTTCCTGCAACGAGACATCATCAGGGAGCCTCATGGGAGGCCTCTTCTCCTCTCAAGACAGAACAGCACTGCAGGGCACAGAAGTGCCACTTGGGCTACACTTTCTCTGTTGTTTTTGGGGGTTTTTTTTTGGGTAGCAGGGATTGAGCTTGGTCCTTGCACTTGTGAGGCAGGTGGCAGAACACTTTGTTGTGCTGTCTGGTCATCTGTCTGCAGCCTGAAATACAAGCAGGAGGCTAAGGGGAACACACATCTGCCAGTGGAGCTATTGAGTGCCGAGAAGGGCTTCATCTTTACCCCCATTATAAACTTCAGCTCCTCAGTGAGTGATCTGAGAGGGCACGGCAGGTCCCCAGGGAAAGCTGAACACGGTTTTGTGCAGTGATCAGTAAGCAGCAGCTCACCTGGGCTTTAGTCATGTCAACCACAGCCCAAGTGCCTAGACAGCAAAACCTGGAAGTGGGACAGGGCTTGGTGAGGCCCTTGGCAGGGCAGTGACCAGACAGCACTTCTGGGCTCAGCAGTGGAGAGGCCTGGCAGCCCTGGGAGGGAAGGCAGGGCAGCCCAACCCGGGATGCAGGAGGCACCTGATGCTCTGCTTGGGCACTGGGGCTCCTCCCAGGCTGATGGGACAAGACCAGAGCTCCTCTGCCTCCCCACCACACGCCTCTCCTCCCTCTGTTAGGGAGCAGCCCCTCACTCTGACCCTGGTGGGTGCTCCACACATGAGCTAAAGTGGGAAGGATGTGTTGCTGAGCCAGCCAGGAAGATGACAGGGAGGAAAAGTGGAACAGTAATAACTTCTTTGTTTGGGGGAGGGGAAAGGAATGGCAGAGTAGGGTGAGGCGGGAGTGGAGGGCTGTAGCTCTCACCAAGGCAGTGAGGGAACACCAAGTGCTCAGAAAACAGGGAGGGGAAGAAGCCTCAGAAGAGGAGGCAGGTTTGTAGCTTCTACCACATGGAAGGGTGGCGCAGAGCTCTCCTATACTTTCTCTCTCTGCCAGAAACCAAGGGGGCCTTGGAAGGCCTCCGGAGATCCAAGCTCTGTCAAGTGGAATCTCCCTCCCTCCAGAACCAGGCATGAGAGAACCAGGCTGGGAGGGAGCAGGGACAGGAACGAGGGACTCACCAGACACATGCTGAATAACAGCTGCCTTACCACTGGCCCCTACGCCCCTCCTCACCTCTGCCTCAGAAAGGAGATCAGAGGGTTTCTCTATATGCAGATGAAGTGGCCCAGACAGGGACTGCCAGACAGACAGCCTGGCTCCACAGTGAGGCAGGAGCAGGGCACAGCATCTCCGGGATCTCCAGACGGTGCCCGGAGAGCGGTCTCTAGCTGCTTGCAGCAGGGGACCTAGAGCTCTGCACTGCAGGGCTAAGGGAAACCATCTGGGTAGCTCCAACTTTATTTTCAGCACCACGTGCTCTGCTGAGAGCCTCCAGAGGGAACTTCCAGACCTTCAGCCCGGAAGCAAGAGTCCCGTGAGGCCCATAGTGGGGGCAGAAGCTATGCAGGGCTAAGCGGGTGGAGCCAGCCGCTGTCACCACCTCTCTCATTCCAGCCCGGCACACACACCCCTCTCCTTCCTCCTGATGTCCCTGCCCAACCACCTTCAGGCTGGGCCCTCATGCATCACAATAAACCTCATTTCCAAAACTCCTCCGTATTTCTTGGTCATAGCTTTGAAAGTAATGTAATCAACAGTGTGGCACAGGATCCAAAATACCGTTTTCCTTCACCTAAAAGAATTTTCATTTTAGAACAAAGTGCTTTAATGACCCAGCAATTCTAGTTCTAGATCATATGTCTGACAGAAATGCATGGACGTGTTCACAAAAACACAAGGACACAATCCCTGTAGCACTCCAGACTGGAAATGGCTTGAGCCCATCAGTGTTAAGGGGATAAATAGACTGGATTATGTTCAAACAGCAGCACGGAGAATGAGCCCTTTCCAGCTGCATCAATTCACATATGAATTTATCTCAGCATGACCAGCAAAAGAAGCCACACTTCTTTCTTGGCGATTTCATTTACACAAAGCTCGAGGACAGGCAGCACTAACCTGTTACCACAGACAAGACTGTGTCTGGGGGATGGTCACTGGTCCTGGTCTGGGGGTAGGAAACGGGGGTGTTTACCCTGAAAACTTGCTATGCAGTCTAGTCACCACAGTCATGCTCAAGAGGGCTGTTCTGCTCTGCTTGGGACTGTCCCCATTTTAGTGGTCAAAGTCCTGTATCCCAGGAAACTGTGAGTCCTGGGCAAACTGGGAGGCTTGGTCACCTGCCCAGACTGTGGCCCCAATGCCAAATGACATCAAACCCCTGTCATGACCCACTTTTAGGTTTGTGCAAGCAGGAGGGGAACCCACAGGGATTGAGCCAATCCACAAGGCAGTGGGGTCTGAGCAGAGGCAGCTGACCAGGACGGCTTCTGCAGGGTCAGGTTATTTCCCAGGGCTCAGAGATCTGCATGAGCACCGGCCAGGCCCACAGCAGCTGCTTCCTGACCTCCCTGGGCACAGCCGACTGTACTCATCAGCGTCCCCTCCTGAAGGGTGCAGGCATGGGGTGAGGCAGGGAAATGTATGCTTGGCCTACAGTTTCTTCTCTACTGGGTGGGATCTGGGGAAGGCTGCAGTGAGGGGTGACCCTGGGCAAGGAAGAAGGTGGGGAAGAGAAGCCATGGTACAGGTTCAGCTGAGGAGGGAGGCCATCCTCACAGACCACAGTGAGATTAAAACTCCTGCATGTTCGAGAAGGCCTCACTGACCAGTCGCCCTGCTCCTGCCAAAGCTTTCCTAACAGTGGTTCCTAAACCCAAGGGGCAGCAGAATCATGAGAGCCTTTTCCTACCCTGAGGCTGAAGAGCCCAGAGGCCTAGGAAACTACTCTTTGAGATCCTCCTTATGTTTTCTATGGAAACATTTTCTTTTGCTTTTGACAATGTAAGTGTTTTTGAAGAGATGCTCCATATCTACATCTTTGGGGATACCATCCCATAACTGGATGTTGCCCCCAAGTTCAGAGTCTGCCTCTGCGCCTAACAGCTGCCTGCATCTTGAAGCTTCAGGACTCAATCAGTGAACCCCAAGCATCCCTAGAGCAGTGCCAGGAGCGATCTGCGATCTCTTGGAAGCATAGAACCTCAGGTCCCCCAGACCTCAGCCCAAACCTGCACTTGAGCCTAGGTGATTGCTGGATGTTAAAGGTTGCTGGCTTCTCCTCCTTTTCTCCATCACTGTTCACTTAAATGGCTTTCTACTGCCACCTGATTTTCCACATATAAATACTGCCTTGCTTTCTGTTTGCTGGCCCCACTTAAGGCTCTGCCCTCAAAAGTGCCCATTAGTCAGTGCACACAATGGAGTCAGAGATGAGGCTGATCTTAGTCCCTGCCCATGCAGATGGGGTGCTGTTCGCAGAGTACAATACAGACTCCCAGAGACATGTGCCTGGCCTCCCTCCCTCCTTCGTGAACCCACTGACAAGGGAGGGTGCTAGCTTTGTTTCCCCTCCTGACCAAAGGCCCCAGGCTGGTAGCCCTGGAGACTGGAGGCTCAGTATGGGATGCCACTCCACGTTGCTACAGAATGGGTGCAGACCGCTGACTCACTGGGAACCCAGGAGCAGGTGGGATGGCAGGGGCAGGGGCGGTAGCTGTCACCCTCTGCTCTAGGCTGGGTTCCCCATCATGACCTGTTCTGGTCCCTCCCCAAACATCACGGCATCCTGGGATCCTGCCGTGGGACTCTCAGTCTGCTCCCCGAGTGCCACAGGACTTACAGGATATAGCAGATGACCCCGATGCTCCACATGTCCGTGGCGTAGCTGATAGGTTCATAGTTGATCACTTCAGGAGCCACAAACTCTGGGGTGCCAAAGAGGACCTTCAGAGACCCTGCATTCTCTGAAACCAGGATGGAGAGGGGTCCATCAACAGCATGTCATGGGGCCAGCTCGGGGTAAGCACCTGCCCTTGTCTGTGCAAGGGTTCCAAACTGGAAGGGACACAAAGGCTCAGCCTGTGAGTACTGTCTCACGGAGCACCTCAGAGACACCTGGCCTCATTAACAAGGCTGTCAACCCACCAGTGAAACCAGCCAGCAGTACTCACCTCAAATGTCCTGAGTGGGCTGGGAGGGGAAGAAGAGGCCCTTAAGGCCCCTGCCCAAGTGAGCCTTTCGTGTGTCCATGTCCTGTGTCCCCTGTAACTTAGTTCCCCAAGGGAGGGATTGTGACTCATGCTTAATAACCTCTGATATTCATTCACTGTATTTTATGTGCCCCGCTCCCAGATTTACAAGGATTTTCCTATTTAATATACTCAATGATCCTAAGAAGTAGGTATGGTGCTCATGCTACTCCGGACAAAAGTGAGGTGCAGGGAAGTGAGGTGACCTCCCCACCTGGTTCACCAGTGGTGGTGGGGACCTGAACCCAGGCAGTCTGATCACCGAGCCAGGTTTCCCTCCACTCCACTGCTTCTCCTATTTATCTCCTAGCTTCAGGTCTCAGGAGCTGCAGGGACCATAACGGACAGGAGATGCCTGTCAGTGTGCCCCAAAGGCAGGCACAGCTGCTGGGGGTGGAAATCCTTTGGCCTAGGAGCCACATCTGGTCTTGTTTGACTCTGCAGTGCCTGTGGCAAATGTTCTAAAGCAAAGCACTTTACAGCTCTCACACCGTGGAAGCCTTGCTCCAACCTCCCCTCCCGTTACCTTCTACTCCCTGGTTCTCTGCTCCTCGGTGAACACTGCTGTTCCCACAGCACCTCCCACCAAGGGAACCTGAGCATTGTGTCCCCTGGTTTCCGACACTGCCAGCTTCCAGGCTTGTGCCTCCCTGTTTGTTTACTTTATTCATGGTCACTGTCCAGAGCAGAACCCATATACTGGCCGCTGCCCAGCCTGCCCCTTTAGCAGGTGAGAGCAGAGCAGGCACAATGCCCAGTGCCAGAGCATGATTCTGGCCTGACCATGCTGATTAACAAGCAGGTCAAGGCCTGTCAGGACCTCACTCCCTCATGGTTCTCAACCAGGGCTGGGCATCTGGGAGAAGGTTTGCAGGTTGGCATTGGCATGGCCAGCTTCTCGTTGCTCTCCACAGGATCGGAAAAGCAAGGCCAGCTCAGTCTGGCCCTGGAGCACCTTGTTAACAGGCTCTGGCTGGGAAGGAGAGAGACTGAGACATCAGAGAACTGCAGAGGCAGAGAGCCCGAAGGTGGGATGTGATGCCGACACCTGACCAAAATAGCTTCCAGGCTGGGATGTGGCCTTGGCCTCTACCCCACTGCCTCCTTTCTGCTTGGTGCACAGACAGGAGAGAGGCTCTGCAGTGTCTGAGCTGCGCCTGTGGACCTTATTCCAGCCCCAAAACTCCTCTAGCTCATGGTGGGACTTGCTAGGCAAAGTTGTTGTGAGCCTTGGTCTCCTACTGTACACACTGGGGCTCAAAAAGTCTGCCCTGCTTATGTCCTGTGAGAATCAATGAGATTCAATTTTTTTTTTAATGTGAAAGTGCTTTGGGAACCATACGTATGTAACTATAGATATGAGGAGCCACCATCACCGAAATGAGTTTTGCCACCAATGGCACCATCATTACCATCATCAAGTAAACAAGTGCCTACACAGTGCTTGCTATGTGTGGCACTGTCACTGTCCTCTTGCCGGTATTAACTTGCTTGGCCCTCCTTCCTATGAGCCTGTGAGGTGGCCACTACTGCTAGCCCATTTTATAGATGATTACTTTAGGGCTCACAGTTGCACAGTGTAAGTGGTAGGGGCTGGGTTTGAACCTGAGCAGTCTTCAGCATGTCTGACTTTGACCCCAGTACTATTTCCTGTAATAAACAATGTGTGAAACACAAACAGCCACTGTTGCCACAGTGGTGACAAGAGGAGAGATGGACGGGCCTTACCCAGCCTCCGGGCCAGACCGAAGTCGATGAGCTTGATTCTGGTGCCCGTCTTGTTGACACACATGATGTTCTCAGGCTTGAGGTCCAGGTGCACGATGCCCTGCTTGTGGATGTAGGCCACCCCCTCCGAGATCTGCCTCATGTACTGGATGCACTCCCGCTCTGTCAGCTCGAAGTCCTCGTCAATGATACGCTCAAACAGCTCACCACCTGACACGCTGTGGGGACACGAGGAGGTGGGAAGGGCACTCAGGTCAGGCCCAGGATCATGGCATCTGGCCAGGGGAGGCCAGAAGAAGGAGCACGTCAATAGCCTCCTGAACCCCAGGTTTCCATTAAGGAAGGAAGCCAGGGCTCAGGGTGGCACATGGAGTCAGGTAGTCCTCAGGCCTGGCAGTCCCACAGGCGGGCATAAATGGAGAGTTCTGGGTCCTTAGCAAAAAGGGCAATCTGGGCAGTCACATGTGACCATGGATGCTTAAGGCAACATTCTTGTACCCTAGCTGTGTCTTTTAATCACATGAAGCTTAAGTTTAAAACACTCAGTTTCTATAAGTTTCTATTGGACCTTCCATCTGAATTGCCTGGGTCTTCTCTGGTCCCTTGCCCCAGCCACGGGCTCAACTTTCTTGCTCACTGCTCACCAAGTTTAAACCATGCCCTTGGTAACTTACATGGCATCCAGATATCTGTAAACTCGGTCTGTAGGTCCAGTGGTGGGACAAGCCTGGGTGGGCTTCATTCGGGGACTGCCCCCTTCAAGGGGAGTCATAATGAAGACAGCAAGGAGCTGACTTTGAACCCATCTCTGTCTTTTATTAACTTTTATTTAACCTTTCTGAGCTCAAGTTGCAGTTGTCTTCTCTGTCCCTGCTTCATGGAGTTGCTAGGAATGCAGGGACCTTGGTGAAGTATCATGCCTGGCCAGTGCTGGTACACAGCCAGTGCTCAGCACGTGTTAATTATTGTTTGACACCCTGGGAGGCCAAGGATCTTGTCACTAGACCCTGCAGGACAGACAGGGATGTATATGAGGCGCAACACATCATAGTTTATCCATCTCTACTTCCATGCCACACTATGGGCAGGGCTGAACTGGGAAAGGTCAGTGTGCGCCAGTGGCCACGAGAGGGAGCTAGAACTGACTCTTTAGAGAAGATCTGAGAAGATCTCTGCACTACCAGCAGGTGGCGCATCTTGTCCCAAAGTCTCCCTCTGTTTCTATTGCTATCCACCAAGGCTCCAAGACAAATTTGAAGTATATTGCTAGGTCTCAGCCAATTCTTAATATCTTTGTGCCTTATTCCTTCATCCTTAAGGTGCAGATAAAAACAGCACCATCTCACACAGGTGCACGCAGTGTCACAAATGAGTTAACAGGCAGACTGCTTACAAAGGTTCACAGCATAAAGTAAGTGCATGTTAAGTATCAATTTTAAAGTTTTTTTTTTTTTTTGGTACCGGGGGTCAAACTCAGGACCTTGTGCTTGCAAGGCAGGCGTGGTACCACTGAGCTAAATCGCCAGCCCTAAAAAAGTTTTTAAGGAATCACTTGGGGGCTCTTATTGAAAATAAAGATTTCTAAGCTTCTTTCCCTGGAGATTTTGATTTGGAGATTCTTGGGAGGGATTTGAGGATCCATATTTTTAATAAGTATCCCATGTCACTCTTACAATCAGATATATTTAGGAAATACTAGGTTACTCTACTGCCACTCCTGGGTGGCCAATGGAAATTCACACCCTCAGAGAAATCAGTCCCCGTTACTTCATGTGAAATGATCTTTCCCTCCATGGGCATCCATGCATTGTGCCTGTACTTTTTGCATCAATTCAGCTTTGTTTCAGAGTTGTTTGTCCGCCTATCTGCAAAAGGCCTGGCTCATTTCCGGCCCGCATTCATATCTAGTGATATCTGACACTGACAAGGTGTCCCCAAACATTTACTTTTAAACTTAAAATACTCTAAAAAAGCAAGTAACCATTATTTTCAGTGCTCTTGGGAATGTCTGAGACAAGTGATAACATCCTAACCATGGAGATAATTTGCTGTGGCATTTCTAGAAGTAACTTGGCCAGTATTGCTTCAAATAGGTTCACTGTTCTTTCAATATATTTAATATTTTGCAAACTGTTCCTGTAATCCACCTCCTGTATGGAAGGATCATCCTAAACAAGTGGGATTAATGGTTCTATAGATTTCAAACTGCTCAGGACTCTGGTTTGATAGGCAGAAGCCACCACCCACAGACCTAGGAGTATGCCATTGGCCAAGACAGCCTGAGGAAATATGTGCTTAATAAACAGGCAGTGAGCAGGTGAATGGTAAATGGAAACCTGCTATCACCAAGGCTACCTGTCCTGAAGGACTGGCTGGATCCGCAGTGCTCCAGGCCTTGGTCAGCACTACCTGGTGGCAGCCAGAAGGAAAGATGCTGTCTGGGGACTCAAGGCACAGGCCTTCTGCTCTTTATGTCACAGCAGCCAGCTAGATGTTCTCTGATAAACTTTGCTAACAGGAGCATAAGGGTGAGATCAGCCGCCAAGAACTTAGCCTAAACTTCAAGTCCTTTTTAGTGCTCAGTGTCCTACCACCCCTTGGTGTATCCCAGACACTTTCACAAGGACAAGCCCGGGCTCCAAGTGAGGGCCGGGAACGATCTCTTGTCTCAGAGCCACACTACTACATGATGGGGCTTATCCCTAAAGCTCAGAAGCCAGGAAGGCTGAAGGGATGCTTGTTTCTACTCTTCACACCTATGAGGCAGCTGAATGGAAGGCTGGGACCCTGGAATATCCATTCCACTTTCCTCTATAACTGGGCATCACCCTTCTTCTGTAGTTTCTCCATCGGACAAGGAGAATAGCAGATTTTGCTGTGGAATGTCAACCTTCCCCTCTCCCAAGGCCAGCTCTTAGAAAGGGTAGGCTGGAAGGGACATGAAAATGCTTCATGAACCGGCTCCCTTCTTCCCTGGGTGAGTTCCTATCATGGGGCAAGGTCTGTACCCCAAGTGGAGGGAACATTCTGGCATCTGTGCGTGGAAGACTTGCTCCTGTCCATGGGGGAGGAGTGGGTAGAGGGATGAAAGCCAGACCAGTTGAAACCTTCTTACATTTCTTCTGGCTTTTTCCATCCAGCTTGCCAGCTCCTGATTCCAAGCTAAGTATGGTATTCTGCCCACTGGTGTGACTGCCCAGCCTCACCCAGCCTCAGCTGCCTCCTGTCCCCTCTCACGAACTCACTCAAGGTTTAACTTCTGAAGATAAGACATTTCTCCAGATGTCCTCGCACGCCCACTCTCTGTGGACTGAGTAACCTGTTGTACTCCAAAGCTACAGCCCACAAGGATATTTTGAGGGTTGAAGAATAAGGCCACAGACATAGGTTAAATATTTCTGGAAAATGGCAAAGATGGAAAGTTTGAAGTTGATCCTAAGATACAAATGAAGATTTTCTCTGAGTCTCTGATGATTTCATAGAACTAAACAATTTTATTGACAAAGGGGAGACAAGATTAATTACTTGAATCCAAATACCTCTTTCTGCTGGTAGGATATAGGAATTAAAAATCACATCTCAATTGTAGCAGAACTTGAGGCCAAGCCTCCTGAATACTGGGAAGGATTAGTCCCATGACACTAAGTTGGATATTAAAATGCTCACAGAATACTTTTAAGTAGAAAAAAGACCAGGATACAGAAAAAGTCAATGTGTCATTGCTAAGAGCCTCCTGTTTCAGAGTAATGAGCCTTTCAAGCATTATTTCACTTAATCCCCATGGCATCTAGGAGGAGATTTTAATCACCTCTTTTATGAAAAATAAAAGTAAGGGTGGGCACAGCTGAGGAGCTCACATAAGGTCAATGACAAGTAGGAGGAAGAGCTGGGATTTGAAGAAGGTCTATCTGCTCATGCCTGTGCTCCTAACCACTCTTGCCTGTCCTGAGGAACATATTCTGGAAGAAATATGCCCAAATGGTCCGGCAGGGAGCAGATGGAAAAGACTGCTACCCACTTACAGGCTGTCTTTTGGGAAGAAGAGGGCTCCGATGCTGAAGGATTCTCTCACGGGACCAACCCCCGCTGAGGTTCAGGATGAGCAATACAAGAATGCTGCTGAAGGGAACTCCACAATAGCACTGAGGTGTTCAAATGTGCACACTCTAACCCAGCAGGCCCTCACTCTGGGAATGAATGCTACAGATACACTCAGGCATGAGTGAAAAGACATGTGTGCGATGATGCAAACAATGGTTGTTTGCAAAAGCAAAGCCTGGAAGCCGCTGACCATTTATCCAGAGCAGACGGCTTCAGTCTGCTGTGATGATCCATGGAGCTGAAGGGGTGCAGGACTGGATCACAGCAGTTTGGTGAATAATGTGAAGTGCAAAGGCAGGAACATAAGAATCTATGTCATATATACTTGTATTTCCATGGAGAGATTTTTGGTAGAACAAGGCAAACAACACTGTTTACCTCTGGTGGTGGTGTGGGCTAGGAACAGGGTAGATGGGGCAGAAACGGGCAGGAAAAGACTTTTTTCACTGTGTATTTTCTAAGAAATTTTGATGTGATTGTATATATTAAAGAAATTCAGATTAAAAAAAGGAAACTTGTAAAAACTGCAGGTGCTGTGGAAGACACATGGCTTACTGATGCCAGTGTGTGCCTGAATATGTGTGTATAGGTGTGTGTGTGTGTGTGTGCGTGCGTGCATGATAGAAGAGGTAGAGGTGCAGGATCAGAGGAAACAATGGATTCTGGGAAGGACCTGGCTGGAGTCATCTGATCTATCCCCTTGCCTTTCACACCCCAGCAGAGAAACTGCTACTCTGGTCAGTCAGAACCCAAAGGACACACATCAGGGAGGAACGGGGAAACGGGGACTCACACACACACAGAGGAAGGACCTGACCTGCGCGTGGGTTCCATCCCAGGTTTCTGAGCCCCCAGGCCTGGGACTTCTCTTGCAGGGAAGTTAGGAAGCTGCTATCTTTTCCCTTCCTCCTCAAGCCACCTTTAGGTGAGAATGCCCTGCATGACACCAAGGAACACAGGGCTAGCTCCAGCCCTTTCAGGGGAGATGAGAGGGAAAGGATGCAGGGGTGCCCACATATCTTCTAGTTAGGGAATCAAGCACAGGGCTGGTGAGCATCTCCACGTCACACCCTGTTCGCAACACTTTCCGTCTTGGGCAGAAGTAGCTGGGATAGGACAGCAGGAGGAACACGGGCAGGGGCTCCCGGCCCCTCAGTGCCACTCACATCTCCAGCACCATCACGATGTTGGCCTTCTCCTCGAAGGCGTCCACACACTGGACCAGCTTGGGATGGTGAAGGCAGTTCATGATGCTAATCTCCTCCCGGATATTCTCTTTCTCTTTTGCTGAATATGCCTTGAAGAATTTCCCTGCCCAGATTTTTCCAGTTTTCTTTTCTACAAGTCGAAAAACTTGTCCAAATTTCCCACTGCACATGAAAGGGGGAGGAGAGAAAAAGCCAAATTTAGAGAAGCTTTCTACTAAATCTGGGGTGGCAAACTATGGCCCAGGGAACACATCTGACCTGCCTCTTTTTATAGTTAAGGTCTGCCTGGAACACAGCCATACCTGTTTATGTGTCATCCATGGTGGCTTTGGTGCTACAATGGACACAAAGCCTAAAATATCAGCTGTGTGGCTCTTTATGGAAAAGGTTTACCAGCTCCTGCACTAGACCAGTGAGCACATTTCCATTCAGTCCTGGCTGGTGGCCTTCCCTGCCCTTCGCTGCAGGTGCCCATGAAGGGAGACTGAGGCTGGTCTTCCTGAATACAGATTCACTGAGTGGTGCCCTGCCTTCCACCCTACCCCAGCACTGGTCCCCAGGTGACAGCCCAGGGTCCCTTCCTAGAGCTGCTGACGGGTTTGCACCACTCGAAATAAAGGCTGTGCCTAACTCCTTTTCTCTTCTCGTTCTTACACTCCTCCAAGGAGAGACCTGGTGTGTGTATGGGAGTGGCAGCCTGTTGGGGTCTGAGCCCACTGGCACCCTGCTGGCCCCAGGAAGAAGGCAGAGTAAAGGGTGAGGGCTGAGTTCATCCAGGGAGTCATGAGGGCTGTGTATGTGCATCGCTAGACACAGGTGCTGGTCACTCCTGACCACTTCCATGGACCCAGTGGAAGAGATCAGGCAATCTGATTCAGTTTTGGTGTTGTGAGTGGAGGCACAGAAAAGGGAGGCCTTGCTGCCAGGCCGGGCCCTGCACAGAGCCCAGGGTAAATGACACCTTCCTGATCACCACAAGAACCCCAGCCCAGCGGGGAGGCTGAGCCCAGGAAAGGTCAGGAAGAAGCACCAGCTTTAACTGTGAGACCCCTTCCACTTACGATCCTAATCGCTCCTCGATGTTGTACAGGTCAGATACTTTTTGTTCAGTGTTGACGGTCACTGTCCGATAGTCCACTTCAGGCTCCTTCTCATCTGTAGGGCACATGTCAGGGTCAACGTGAGCCATGTGACCCCCTTGCTCAGCCCCGTTCACCCAGAGAGCCTGACCCGAGGACAGGTGGCCGGCACTCACCATCATCTGACACCTCCACTTCATCCTTCGGCTCTAGGGAAGACAGACAGGGGCGGAGAAGACATAGAGATCAGTACTCGAGGCCCACTGAGAGCAAGGCATGTTGGGCCTTGCTGGGCTCCAGGCTGGCAGCCTACAGCTCTGTACCCCCTGGGTTTGGTCAGGGCCAGGTGCTGCCTGGCAGGTCCTGGCCCCTCCCCTCAGCCAGCCCACTCTTCTGCCAGATCTCACCTCCAACCCTCTCACTCCTAACCCTGCAGCCCCCATGTCTCCCAGTGCCTCTGGACTTACACAAGCTACACAGAACTGTCACAGGCCCTTTCTGCCCTGGTTTGGAGCATGGTGACTTAAAATGCTTCCAGTGTAAATCCATTTATCCATTTGTTGAACTTTTTTTTTTTTACTGGAATCCCGGCAGTTTACCTAGCATAACTGCCAGTTATATAGGCAAACCAATCAAAAACATATGCTAGGCATGGTTTCTCCTTCCTTCTTGAAGTTTATAATTTAGCTGGAGAGGAAGAAACATGTGCTGCGTACTTGAAGTATCAATCACAAAGTGTCACATGCGAGTCTCTCTCATCACAGCACAGATGGGATGCATGCAGAGGCAATGACAGAACCAGAGTAGTTGCTCCTAAAAGGGGCCGCACCTGGGTTGTGCCTTAAAGGCAACAAGAATACAGGGAGGGGTCACACGAATGAGTGACGTCACACAAATGAGGCCAACTAGTGTCCACTGAGGCAGGCCAAGGGGGACACAGTGACCCACGCCAGTGCTCTCACGGATATACTGGGGGTGAAGGGCGGACATGGGGGCGGCCAGTGTCCCTGGGACACATCCCCTCAAAAGTGCCTGGCTTTTCTCTGCCTTGCTGGACATCTACCTGTCAACAGGAGGGCTTTGGAGGCTTCCTGACCTTGGCAGAGTGCTTTCCCTTTCCAGCCTCCATCCCCTCATCTGTACCCGGCCATTGCCCTAGCTGTGTTCTGGCTGGTAGTTGGACGAGGGAGATTTCCGGCAAGACAGAGCAAGGATGTGACAGAAATGAGAGGAGTGGATGTTTGAAGTGTGGGCGTGGGGGGGATGGTATGCCAATGTGTGAGTCCCCGTGGGATGGTATAGGAGTGTGTGAGGGATGGCACGGGAGTGAATGCGAGCATGGGGCTGTGTGTATGTGTGGGGGGACAGTGTAGGTGTACGGATGTGTGAGTGTGTGCATGACTGTGTGTGTATGTGTGGGAGTGTGTGTACTGGTGTGTGGGACAGTACAGAAGCGTGTGAGTGTATGTGTGAGTGGGCGGGGAACGTGAGAATGTGTGAGTGTTGGGGACAGTACAGGAGTTTGCAAGTGTGTACTGTGTGTGTGGGAGTGTGTGTGACCCTGTGATAGCAGAGGCAGGATAATGTGTGGTGTGCATGTATGCATGTGAATGTGTGAGCCTGAGTGTGAGGCTGTGCTCTGTGGAGGCCCCTACAGAGCAAGGCTGGGAAGGGAGGTGGCTCGTGTGAGGGTCCTGGGGCAGATGGGCAGAGGGCTGGTCAGGCGCTCAGCGAGGGGGCCTTGTGCTGGTGAGCTCAGTGCTGCGGTGCTCTGCGAGGCTACGCCTGCGATGGAAGAGCGAGCCAGGGAGGACGAGCAGCTGGACCCGTGGACAGCAGGCCCCTGGCAACCTGGGGCAGAAAGGTGAGGGTCCTGAAACCTAAGAGAAGGGGCTGAAGCTAGGTTGTGGCTTAAAGGCAACAAGAATACAGGGAGGGGTCACAGGAATGAGTGACACAATCCCGTCCAGGGCAGAGGCTCTTGCTGAACAGGAGGTCTGAGAGAGTTTATGAGCGTGAAACCAGGAGCGAGAGAAGCTGTGATCTGTTTGGAGTTCTTAAAAGGCTGCTGACAAAGTTTAATTTTAAGAAACTAAATATGAGAGGACTGGGAAGAATAACACAGAAAAGAAACTGCCACGGAAGAATGCAGGAGTCTGGTTGGGAATGTTAGGCTGAGGGCTAACTGCTCAGCCTTTCCTAATCCACAGGCCGGGAGGTGAGTGGCACTGTCACATTCATCAGCGACAAGGATGACCCGAGAGCCAGGTGCCGGGGAGTGTTTGGGAGACTGAATTGCTCTGCACTGTGGGTGACAGGCCTGGCAAGAGGAGCCCAGTTCCTCAACCTCCTGCTCTGGCCAACAGAGCACTGCCACAGGGAAGTGCCACTGGCAACAGGTATGGCTGGGCATCCATTTCCAGGACTGGGTGCTGGCTGTTAGAAGGTAGGGATATCTGGAAGCTGCGGAGGGAAGGGCTGCCATGCTAAGACAATCAGAACAGGCTTGATCTTTCCAGAGGGAACGGAAGTCTAAAGCAAACATCATTTGAAAGGAAATCACAAACCAGATGTGGTGGTGCACACCTGTAATCCCAATCCTCTGGGAAGCTGAGGCAGGAAGGCTGCAAGTTCCAGCCCAGCTTGGGCAACTTACTAAGACGCTGTCTCAAAAAAAAAAGTGGGGGCTGATGATGGAGCTCAGTGAGAATGCCCTGGGTTCAATTCCCAGTACTGGAAAACAAGTAAGTTCATTTTTTAAAAAAGGAAATCACACAACTGCCAAGAGTAAAGCCAGGTGTAGAGATTCCTCATCAACTCATAAACGTTATCACTTGAGGGAGCTCCTCCTGTGGGAGGAAGGGTATAGGCCCATGGAACCCATGTCAGGAGTGACCACAAGAACAATAATAGGTTCCATGGATCTTCAGATTAGTTCAACAGTGATATTTCGGACAGTTTTCAGGGGGCAAGAGATTCAAGTCAACTGTTCATTGAACACCTCATGGATGCCAGTCCCTGGCCAAAGTCTTTGAGACAAAACATCATTGTTTCCTGATTTCAGGGAGGCCCAGTAGTCCTGATCTGTGGTTCTGGTCTACCGAGCACCTTGATTTTCTTGTTCCCTCACACATTTTTCTTGAGGGGGAAGAAGACTGGAGTCTTCTGAGCAGCAGGGTAAAAGATGGGGAAGACAGGTTCTCTTGGGCTGCTGTCCTCCATGGGAACAGTTTAACTTTGCTCACGAAGAAAGGCCCAGTGCTGCGAGCCACGTGGGTCCTTCCATTGGCCTGGCCTGCCACCAGGGCTTTTCCAAGCTGGCTTTGGAGAGGACCTTGGTTCCAGAGCTCGCCTCTCTTACCCCACCCTGACTTGTTAGACAGCCATACAAATGGCCTCCTGGCCTCCTGCGCCATGCCTGCTCTCACCTCCTACCTCTTGTATCCAAACCCCTGTTCTTAGGGACTCAAGGCCCTCTTTTCACCTCACTCTTCCCTGAAGCTTTCCTCTGAGGAGCTGGGATCAAGTCCCTAAGCCGCTGAGTCCCATCTCCCTTCTTCTTGCCCTGCATCCCTTCTATTTAGAGCTGGGTGGGTAGGAGGGGCGTAGGGGAGAGACTACAGTGCAGTGAGCCAAGCTCGAGGAACATAAAGGGCTGTAGCAATGACAAAAATGTGCACTTGGTTTTCATCTTTCCAATACAGAAGGAGCTAGAATTGCAGAAGAAAGGACTTTGGCTAAACATTTTTTTTTTTTTTAAAAAGCAAATCAAAACTATTTAGAATGAGCTACGAGATCCAAAAGCTAAGTTGAAGAGCTATTTTGGCTATTTTGCAGAAGTTTCTGAGATATTTCTGCAAACAGAGGGCACTGTCTATGCCGGAGTGGGTTAGGGAGAGAACAGCTGAGGGCTGAACCCACACACAACATAGGCATCATCAGTCCCCCTGGACAGGGCACTGTCCCTTTCTGCAGCCAAGGACTGCTGCACACTCGGTGAGCACTAGAGGGCATCCCGACCCTGGACACAGCCTCTGGGAGCCAGGACTGGGGCAGCCTGAGGGCGCAGCTCTCCCTGCCTGGGGGCAAGGAGCCCGGACTGGGGAGGAAGCCTCGTGCATAGGATAAATCAGGGTTAGGAGCAAGGGCAGTGGACTTAACAGTCAGAGCCAGATTAGATGGAAGTGGAGGTCAAGATTGGGCTGGGATGGCAGAGCGGGTCAGGGTGACTTGAGAAGACTGGAGCCATGAGGTTAGGGGTTCTGGTCGGAGGGTGGCTCTGGCATGGGGAACCCACTCTGTCTTGCACTTATCCCCAGGACACAGAGCAGCGCCTGGAGCTCAGGAGGGGGCGCATGATGCATAGGGCCAATGAAGCGGCGACAGCCGGGTATGTATAGACAGGGATGGGACCGGGAGGTCAGGGTGACAGTAGAAAACTCACACTCCCAAGGCAGGGGGCAGGAGGGGTGGCGAAGTCAGAAACATTAGCTGGGATCGGTGGAGCCAGGGTTCACTGGCACTGCTTTTGTTGTCACCCCCTCCCCCAGCTCTCTGTGACCTTGCGTGACCTCCTACTCAATCCCATTTTTCTGCCTGCCTGCCTGCCTGCCAACACACACACACACACACACACACACACACACACACACACACTTCTCTGAGAGCCATTTCCCTTTTAATAAGAGTGATGACTCCCCTGGTTATAACTCACAAACATCTAAGCAGTCCATCCCTCCCCCTACTTTAGGCTCCTGCCTGCCAACTGCTCTCCCCTCATCCTCCAGCTCAGGCCTGATCCAGCAGGGCCTGGGGTGGGGAGCAGCTTCCTGTCTTGAAGCTCTGGGTGGCCTGGACCCCTCTGTGGATTTTAGGAGATTTCAACATTTCCCAGTGTCTGCTCCCAGTGGGAGGGCCAGTCGGGTGGGCTCTGAGGGCGGCTTTGCAGTAGAGTTTAAGGGTAAGGCCACCTGCCCACCAGACAACCATTCCTGCACCCCATGGGCTCTCCCCACAGTCTGGGAGCTGCTGTTTGGGCCTCATGGGAGCCACTCCTTGCAGCTGCTGTAGGCTCTGCTCCTGCACCTGGATTGGTCAGGGATTCTAGGGTTCAGGTTTCCACCACAGCAAGGACCTCGATGACTTTTTTCCCAGCCAATGAAGGTTTCTCACTGTAGTAGGACCCCTTCCCTTGTCACTTTTCCAAGTAATATCCCAAAACATATGTACTGGAACTTGGTGCCCTTCCTGCTCCAATGCTGGCCACTGCAGAAAATGTGGTGTGTGTGTGTGTGTGGGGAGGATGTGTAAGAGAGCAGCGGATGCTGGTTGCTACTCAGTTTCTTACAAGAGACATTTGAAAGTCAAGTTTTAGGGCTGGGGTGTCACTCAGTGGTAGAACACTTGCCTAGAATGTATGAGGCTTTAGGTTTTACCTCTAGTGCCTCAAAAACAGTTAAAGTTTTTGATAACTGTTTTATATCTAATTTTTAAAACTCAAGAGGGTTACTGATTTGGACATTACACACTCATGATGCTTCTAGTTCATGGTCCTTCCAGGCTGGCTCCCTCTCCATCTCCTCTGATACCTGCAGTCTTCCACAATCACCCTCCCTACCTTTAAGCTCTCTCCCTCTGAGAGCACTGGTCCCTGTGTCCCTCCACCTTCTTCCCGGTCCACAACCCTTTCTCTACCTTCAGTTCTAAGCATCTTTTTCCTGTTCTTTACATGAAACTCCTTGTGATAACACCCTACATTCCTGGTCTCTTTTTTTCCATTTATTCCTTAACCAAGGCAACCATGTTTCTGTCCTGTGGAAACTCTATGGACTTTGATCTGAAAGATCATTACCAACCAAAGGGCTAAATCCAAAGATCCTTGTGCATCCTCATCTCTCTATCTCTAGCCCTTGCTGCAGTTCACCAAGCCTCCCTTACCTCTTGCTCCCTCCCACTTCTACCATGGTTGCCAGCCCCCAGTGGTCCTATCTTTTGGTCCCACAGGCTCCTGAATTATGGCATCGGCATTGCCTTTCTGTACCACCTTCTGGGTGACCTCAGTGACACTCATGGCTTCCTCTATCAATCAGTGAAAACTCCCAGACTGCAGCACTACCTAAAACTCTCCCCCCGAGCTCCGGATTCAACAGTCTGAAGATACTTCCCCTTGAATGTCCCTCAGCCACCTCAACTCAACTGGTCTGAAGTCAGAGCCCTGAATCCTCCCAGACTCCTTGTTAAGGTAACCTTCAAGTCACTCGAGTCAGGAATCAGGAGGCAGCCCGACTGACTCTTCCCTCAGTCTGACCAAAGAGCACAGGCTGCATGACAGACTGCTCTGAGTCAAGCTTCTACTCATTCTACACACACTCTGTGACCCCAGAGAAGTAGCTGCAGGCCTCTAAACCTCACTTCCCCCATCTGTAAGATGGGAGTAATAACAGTTTCTACCTCACTGGGTTATTATAACTGAATAAAATGATGCATGTAAAGTGAGTGACATTTGTTAGCATGCAGCAGTTACTCAGTGTACATTAACTATGACTCTTAATAAACCTCTAACTAAGCTGGATACTGTGGCAGATGCAGGTAATCCCAGCACTCTGGGAGGCTCAGACAGAAGAACTGCCATGTTCGAGTCCAGCCTGAGCAACTTGGTAACTTAGTGAGACCCTGTCTCATAATAAAAAGTAGAAAGAGCTGGGGATGTAGCTCAGTGCAAAGGCCTTGGGTTTGATCTCCAGTACCTCAGAAACCAAACCAAACTGAACTAACTGAATTGAACCAAACCAAACCAAACCAAGCCAAACAAAACTGAAAACCAAAACCCTCTAAGTGGCTGTTGAATTTGTGTTTGGTTACCTAATCAGTGACTGGGAGTTATCTTAGACTCTTCCAATTTTTTCAATCAATTCTCTATTTCAAAAGTCATCAAGAATGGTCCATCCTACATCCGGGGGTTTAGTTCACCCTCTTCTCTTCCCTCTCGTGGACACAGAGGCTCCTCTGGTACTTGGCTGACTCCTATCTCAGCTCTCAGTTTCGTCCTCCACTCCAGGGCTTCTGAAACCTTCATGTGGGTACGAATCTTCTCAGGGGCAGATCACGTCAAATGAAGATTTTGAAGACCTGGGGCTGAGAGTCTACAAACAAACTCCCAGGACACCAGGGCTGATGTCCACAGCCTGGCTTTGAATAGCAAAGCTCTACTATTTTCCTAGTACCCTTTTAAAAGACAGATCTACTCTTCTCGGTCCACTGTCTGAAAAGTCTTTACTGAACTTTACAACTTGACCCAAACTGCTGGTTTTGTCTCACTTCCTCCTGTTCTGTCACATGTAACAAATGCCCAGGCTACACGTTTCTCAAAGTGCCACCCCATGCCATCACTTCCTGCTTTTCCTCATGCTGATGTCCTCCACAGGAAATGCCTTTCCTTCCCTCCCCCAATTTCTCAGAATCCCAGCCCCTTTCTACGACACTGGTTATATGTCACCTTCTCTGGGAAGCCTCCCAGTCTCCATGCCAAACTTCTGTCATGTCCCTGCATTCTTTGTGACACTATAGTAAGACGTACCCCAACTCATTACAGTGTGTGCACATCTGTCTCCCAGATTTAAGCTCCATGTCTTTTTCTCTGTCTCCCAAGTCCTGACACCAAGAGCAGACACTCAAATGACAGTGCAAGAGAAGGAGGGGTGAGGTGAGGAGTCAAACAGGAACTTGTTTACCCAAGCTCCTCCTTCCCAGAACTGTTCTCTTGATTAACACACCATCATCCCCTAGTGGCAGTGCACCAAAATTGCTGGCTCAGTTTTTTGAATTTGTTTTGTGGTGCTGGGGATGGTGCTCAGGGCCTCATGCATGCTAGGCAAGCATTCTACCACTGAACTACACCTTCAGCCCACTGGTTCAGTGTTTTTTGGAAGGTTTTGTGTACTTTTAAAAAAGTACAAATCAGTGTCAGAACCTTAGAAATTAAGATCACCAAAGGCCCCACTAGTTACCGCTGATGCCTTGCCAGTTCCTCAGCAACCCTCTCGGTCTGATCTGTACACACACAAGCCTGTTCATATTCCTGCATCTCAAACCGGTGAAAATGTGGGGCTGCTTACCTTCAGGTTTCTCTCCCACTGAGGTGAGCTCAGACTCCTGGCTTGGCTCGCTTGTGCCATAGACATTGATTGCTCGAACACGGAATTTATACTCCCGGTCAGGCAGCAGGTCCTGGATGTTAAAAGAGGTGCTGCGGCATGTGGCTAGTTCCTTCCACATCTTGTCTACTGAGTTCCAGATCTCAACGCTGTAGGACTGTACGGCACTGCCACCATCATAGGAAGAGCCATACCAGGACAGGATCAGTGAGGCGCTCCGGATATCAGAAGCGCAAGGTGTGCCAGCTGGGGGGTCTGGCTTGTCTGGGGATGGAGAAACACAACATCACTCAAATGCCCTGAACTGTAGGGAAAGGATGTTCTTTTTTCCCCTTTAATGTTGGGGTTGAGTCCTAGCTCTCATGGTTACTAGGCAATGCTCTCCTACTGAGCTACATCCCAGGCCAAGAATGCTCTTGGATTAGCTGTGTTGTGGAGAGAAACCGGCTCTCGAATTCAAGTGAAGGTCCCTATTCCCAGCTCTCATCCCTCACCCACACATTGCAGGTGTTGTTACACAAACCTATCAGTGCAGAAAATCCCACACATACCTACTTGCTCAGAAGAGACTTTCTTTGGCTAGTTTTCCAGTTCACAAGTCATGATTTCCTGTACTTTGCCAAACTCATAAACATATTTTTCAGGGTAAACAGATCTAGGAGGCTGGTCAGGAGGTACACACTATTTCCCATAAAAATGTTTTGAGAGACTTTAGAGTGTGTATGTGTGCGTGCGCATGCGTCCTTCAGGCCCACAGCTCCAATGACCTATGACACAACCAAGGCATCTGGAAATGGGGAAATGCCTGCCCTATCGAGGGGTGGAGAGCACAGCTATTGAGTTCTGAAGACAGATACATGGATCTGTGCCTACTCAGTGGCTGTTAACTGCTCTGTGCCTCAGTTGCCTTGTTTGGGCAATGTGGATAATAGTAGCACTTGGGTCACAAGGTTGTTGTAAAAAGCTCTTAGAAAGTGCCAGAATTGACTATCATAGTTATTTTAGGAGTTTATTTCTAACTTTATACAACACAAACATTTACTTCTACCCTCCCTCTTTGTTGTTGTTTTGATTTTTGGTGCTGGGGACTGAGCTGCATCTCCAGCCTACCCTACCTCTTTTATCCTCACGGGACAGGTATAAGGTGGAATTTCAAAAGTAAACCACAATGAGGAGTCATGCCCACCCCAACTAAGGGACAGAAAACGAGCCAAGCACAGGAATGAGAAGTCACCCTTTGGCTGGCTTCCTCCCCATGGAGATGACCCAGGCTCAGAACTAGCATGCTGCCAACTTCTGGTCAAACCATGGTAGTCACCACTTTAATGAGGCTCTTGAGTTTGCTGTTTTTTGTTAGTTGTTTATCTGAACAAAACCCCTATGTTTTCAGAATTAGTTTCTGTGGATAGTTAGTTACAGATAGCTACAGTCAATCCTTCATCAACCGCAACACAGTTTGAGTCCATGGAGCTGTACAGACTTGCGTTAAAATCATGCTATGTGGACTTATAAATGTGTGAACTCTAGTGGACTTGAGACCAATTTGTTCTTTTGTCTTTCTCATTTTGAAAATGGTGCCAATATGTATCTAACTCTTAGTGGTTTTGAAAGTATTAAGCAAGCAAGCAAACACAGGGGTACAGTGCTTAACTCCTCGTCTCCCACTGCTAGCTAAGCCGGAAGCCCAAAGGAAATTCCTGCAAAGGACCCTGTATCCCTGCGGAAGGAAGGGAAATCTGTGCGTGTGTCTGTGTGCATGTACATAAGGAGGGTCTACACCAGTTCAGATCCAGTACACATACACATTCATTCCCATGACTCCCCCAGCCCCGCTTCTTCTATGGCCCAGCTCAGGATGCACACCCGGAATCCATCTGTTCCACAACCCAAGCCTGGATCTGCCCTGGGGATGATTTTGGGACCATGTCAGAGCCATTTCCAGTGTGGCAGTCATGCTAGAGGCCTCCTGTGATGAAACCACTTTCACTAGTGGTTTAATGTGTTCTCTTAGAAAAACTGTTTGTTCTGAAAGATATATTGGTCTTTTTAGAAACATTTCTAGTGTTGGCTAAGATGTTTGTTACTCTAAACTCTCTTAGAGACAATTGGTTCAAGTCCTTTCCAGACCAGCTAAGGAAGTAAAAAACCCTACAGAGAGATGAAACACACTTCTCCCCACACCCTGAAGACACCCTGGAAGGCATGTGATTGGACGTGGCTGTGGTCATGGAGGCTGATACCAGTGCAGCTACAGTCCACTGGCTGATTTTCTCTTCTCTGCTTCGGTCAAAAAGACAACTTGGAGAAAAGTTTTACAGAAGAGATACTATTTATACTTGCCCTGTTACAGGTGTCCCTAACTCGCATATGACACAATTCATCTCCTATAGCACAATAAAAAAAAAGGGAAGTGTGGGGAGAGGACTTTAATTCCAAGTGAAATGTTATTACAGTCAAGAAATGTGTCGCTCAATGAAGTTCTGAAAAGATCTAAGTGTGAAGTTTGGGAGATTGGAGGCCCTTTCCTCCTTTACCAGTCCTCAGAGCCATGTTTGGGACCGGATGCTTTCTGTTCCCTTAACCTACAGAGCCACACAGAGCTGGGCTGGCCAGGGCCGAGGATTGCTGGAACAGACCAGGGACTCCCATTACCCTCCAAGATAAGTCAATGAGCTCTGCCAAGAAGGGACACTCTGGCAGTGCAGGCCAAAGGCTCCGTGTCCGGGGCAGAGCCCTGTACTTCCTCAGAATTCTCCTAGGGCTCTCTGGAGACATCACTGACAGAATGGGATCCCCTCTAAGAAAAGGGTCCCACATGACACCACCCCCAGGATTTTTTGCTCAGCCAATTTTCTTATTCCTGGGAAAACGCTCACTAGAGCAGAGCCCATGCCCTCTTTGGGCATATGCAATGAAAATGAATTTGCGGCTGTGCTCAGCCCTACTTGACATCCCTACTGAATTCTGCAGCTGCTGGCAGGCTCCTTGGCAGGCGGTGACTACCTGGATCTTCTGTGTCCTCAGAACAGGGCCCACAGAGGCTAAAGCACTGTGCTCACCAAGAAAACCCAGCTAGTCCGTGTCAGAGCCCAAAGGAGATTCCACAAAGTCTGCAGACCCAGGCCCTTGGCAGCCATCAGGCAGAAATATCAAGAAAACATCCTGCTTAAGCCGAGCTAAGCATTAGGAAGGGAAATCTGCTCTTACAAATCATGCAAGTTCCAAACTCAGATCATATTTGAGGATTATTGGATATTTGGGGTTCTCTCTACTCTATTTTTCTCCTGTAACGCTATGCAGAGACCTGTTTCTCTCATGCTGA
Organism: Heterocephalus glaber; assembly: GCF_000247695.1. The sequence goes on from NW_004624912.1 coordinate 1,993,376, forward strand.
TTGAGTGGCATTAAGGAATCCATTGGATCTGCTGCTGGCTCCCTTCTCCCTGAACAGGCAGACCAGGGAAGTGGGCGCAGGAAGACACTAAGCACTGAAAATTTCTGTGTTGCTTCTTATAGCATAATAATAATAAGCCTCTGAAATAGCTTAGCACTACTCATTTAAACTAACTGAGGGGAAAGCTAGTTTATAATCATTGTTTTAAAAATAGGAATAACAGATTATCTGAAAAGAAAGTTCTTCTAAGAACACGCCACACGAGAAGTTTACTGCTCATAAGCATAAGTTGCACAAAGTGGCCTTATTTAGTTGGCCTGTAAATGGATGCTTCTAAAGCACTTGAAAACTGTCTGAAGTAGGCTGAACAATTCCTGTTTTATCTCATGTATGTCTTACATCTACTTAGTGAAGCCTGATCGGATAATACACAGATGTCCCTGGAGACATGCAGGTAAATCAGCTTAAACAGGGTTTACTTTGGACTAGCTCTAAGTTCACAGACTCTGAATGAATATAGCTTTGCTGCACCCATCAATGCGAGTCCTCATTTTATTGAGCAATTCTATTCTTAGCTCCAAGAGGGGGAGGCAGACAGAAAGCCCAGCTCTCCATTCCATTCCCCTCCCAGGACGGCATTTAACATGCTGCTCCTGCCAGCTGGCGGGCAGCCACGCCAATGGCCCTGTCAGCACTGGCCATGGAGAATAAGAAACTCACCATAAAAGGCCAGAACTGCAGCAGAGCCGTGGGGAGGGGGGTAGGGAATGTGTGGCACTGTCTGGGGGTGGCCTGGGTAGGGGCAGGAGGTATCGGTTCTCGAAAGGCAGTTCAAAGTCACTGAGTCCAAAGTTACTCAAACAGGGACAGGTGAGAGAGAACACCAAGGAAAAGTGGGAATTGCTGCCTGATGATAGGATAGGGTGTGGGGTCAAAAAATACTTTCAGTATGGTCTAAATATACAGCAAGCCAGATCACTAGCACTCGTCCTCAAAGGCTCCTGACTCCTTGAGGAAAGTTATGGAAATAAGCACTTGGAGTCACCAAAGACAGAAAGAATGAGCAGAAGAAGGCCCCCAGTGGCTAAGGACACCCTCTTCTCCATCTGCTTAGGGCTGGAGGGAGATGCTGCAGAGCTTCCCCAGGCTTGGTGTGAGAAAACAATGGGGAAACTGATTCAACAACTCCCTGCATGGGGACTGCTTCTCAAAAGGCCTGCATGTCACCCTGAAGATCAAGTTTCTAGCCAGAGGTTTCTTTGCCTTTTGGGGACATTCTGCACCGGCTCACATGCCCATGAGTGGCGTTTGGAGACAGGTTGTTTGACAGCTAACTCTCACTCTTCTGCTTCAGTTTCCCCCCTGTAAGGCTGGAGGCACAGTTCTGTTCATCCTAGTCCTAAGTGAGGACATGAGGTGACTATGGAGGAGGAGAAGTGAGATCAGACTCAAGCAACCACAGAACGATAGAGCCACAAGAAGCTTCCAGAGTCACCCTCACCCTCCAACCTCATGCCTAGGTACAGCCGCAGAGATTCTAGGGGAAGAACCTAACTGCTGTCACCCAGGTCTGGTTCTATCAGATCCTTTTGTTCTGTGTGCCCACTTGTATGTTCCCCAGGAGTATGCATGGGAAAGCCCCAGGCACAGGGAGGAAATGTCAAGACCATCACACAACTGCAGGTTTTGTGCACTGCATGGGGGTCCCAGTGGAGTGGACCAGGCCAACCTCTGTTTCCCAAGGCCAGCTGTGAGCCTGGTTTGAGGTTGGGGGTGCACTCTTCTTCTAATTTTTACAAAAAGACCCCACAGAAAGCCAAGAGCAAATGGAAAACATACTCAGATCTCACACGTGTGTCAATGCACACCAGGTCAAAGTCTCTCATGTGCTCAGTGTATAAGGGCCACACAAGCAAAAGACATGGCCTCCTCTCCACCTGTTGGTGACTCCCTTTGTCCCTCTATGCCCTGAGCTCCTACCATGTGGGGAATCATGATGGACAGAGGGAGCTGACCAGGGCATGAAAAGAGTGGTTAGGAAAGAGGAGACACAGAGAATTTAAGAGTCAGTCTGGAGCTGGCCTTGTCATTACTGGGATGCCAGAGACTGGAAAAGGGAGTGGAGTTAGGGTTAGGAGACATGGTGACCTCAGAAGAGCAGTCCCTGCATACTAATGGGATATGTGGGTGAGGTGCAGTGAGCTGAAGAGTCGGGGGTAAGGAAGCAGAATTGGAGCTGAGACCCTCCCCTGCCAGAGAGGAGAGAGACAGAGCACATATGCACTACAGCAGGCTAACACAACAGCAAGACAAAGTATTGCAAGGGTTATACATGCCTGGGCATCCACTGAGATGACATTTTTGGACTGCTGAGAGGAGCCAGCAGAGAAGGGGAGTGTGAAGAGAAAAGGGGCGATGGTGGAGCCCAGAGCACAGGAGAAAGGAGCACCCTAGAGACAATGTCAGGCAAGACAACGTCAGGCCTTCCACAGAGCCTGGACCAGGAGTAGTGATGGGACAGGTGCAGACGCCAGTGGCATGGGGTCCATGACACTGAGCAGATTCAAGCCTCATTCTCTGTATCTCTCAGAGAAGCTACAGGCCAAGGCCACCAGGGACATCACTGATCAGAGGAACAGCACTTGAGGGACACTGCTGATCAGAGACAAGGACAAGGATTTCTGAGCAGCACTGCTCAGCTGCTCAGCTGGGTCTGGAGTTCAGAAGAATAAGTTTTGTGTTTGCAGGTGGATGTAATCTTCTTTCTGAGGTGGCCCCCGAACAGGAACAGGAACAGCGAAGTCAGAGGTGGCATCGAATCAGCTGAAAGTTGGTGAGGGTAGTGGGCAGTAGTGGACACAAGGGACAGGGCGCTGAAGGTGCCATGAGAGGCTGGAGTGGAGTGGCCCAAGGGCTCTGATGGCCAGAAACGCAGAAAAGCAGGAGAGAGCTGACAGAAAGAGGGTCAGAACAGGGAGGGGTCTGGAGTCTGCAGAAGCTGGGTCTAGTGTGAGAGTTGAGGAGCAGGGGTGGGGAGAAGTGGGCTGTGGGCAGGGAGAAAGGGTTGGAGGTGATGAGGTCCTGCAGTCGAGCATCCTGCCTGGGACTCTCGCAGCCCTCCCACCCCAACCTCCACACCAGACTCACCCACGACAGTGAGATTGACCTGGGCCTGCCTGCTGCCCAGCTTGTTCTCCACCAGCAGCGTGTAGCAGCCGCAATGCTCCTGGCGCGCAGCCAGGATGGTGAGCTTGCTGCCCCCCTCGCTGTTCTCCACCTTGATGTGCTCACTGTTCTGGATCTGTGGGCAGAGGCGTGTGCTGAAGACTCAGCCAGGGAGGAAGGGGCTCCTCCCTTCTTCCCTCTCCAGGGACACAGCTGGACTAGCTGCAGGGGCTCTGCTAGCCCATTCCCCTCAGGGTGCCCAGAGCTGGGGTGGGCCAAGCAGAGTGGGCTGGGAGTCTAGCTCAGCACTCTCTGCCCCCAGAACACAATTCAGCAGTGGCTCAGCCTCCTGTCACCGCTCTGAGACAGATGATAGGAGAAGGCATCTGGACCAAGTCATTCATATAGCTCACCTGCAGTGGGCTCTGCTTTTGTGTATGCTGTCCAGTGTAAAGACCATGGGCCAAATGTGGCTATTTAGAATTTAATTAAGTGGAAATGGAAATGTTCATCACCCGAGGAAGAGATAAACAAAGTGTGATACATCTAGGCAATGGAGTTTTATGCATTTATGAAAAAGAATCGACTGCTGATTCATGATACAACATGGAAGAGCCCAGTATCATCACACTAAATTAAAAACAAAAAATCCAGCATGTTCTTATCATTCCAGATACTTGGGAGGCTGAGACAGAACTGCAAGTTGGAGGCCAGCCTAGGATATATAGGAAGTTCAAGGTCAGCCTAGACTACAAAGTGAGACCCTGTCTCAAAAAACCCCAAATCAAATCAAATCAACAACAAACAATAAAATAGCCAGTGAGGTGTGGTGGCATACACCTATAATCCTAGCTAGCTGAGGATTGGAAATTCAAGCTCAGCCTGGGCAACTTAGTGAGACTCTATCTCAAAAAGTAAAAGGGGCTGGGGATGTAACTCAGCACTCCCTGGGTTCAATCCCCAGTACTGGGTTGAGGGGGGGTGCAACCTCCCAAAACAACTCCAGAACTCCAGGCACAAAAGACAATATATGACTCTGTTTCTGTGAAATGTTCAGACTAGGCAAAGGTCAGAGGCTGGAAGAGAGGAGAAGTGACAACTAATGGGCCTGGGGTTTCTTTCTGGGATGAGGAATTAGATAATGTTGATGCTCATATAACTCTGTGACTCTTCTAAAACCATGGAATTGTATATTTTAAAAGGGTGAATTGTGATCTGGGATGTAGTTCAGTGATGCAGTTCCTGCCTAGCATGCACGAGGCCCTGGGTTCAATTCCCAGGGCTGCTAGAAAAGGAGGTGTGTGTGTGAATTTTATAGTATGTGAATTATATCTCAACAAAACTGTTGTAAACTTTTAATCAACTGAAATTAAAACTAGCTCCTAGCTCCAGCCACATTTCATGTGCTCAATGGCTGCCCAGGGCAAGTGGCCACTCTAACGTTCAGCACAGACTCCAGTGAGCACATCTACCACTACAGATATTCTGATGGACAAGCCGGGACTTGGCTGGATGTCTCTAGAAAGGCCTGAGATGTCATCTTAGTTCAGGCAATAGCACCAAAGTGGGCCAATAGCAGCAATAGGGCCAATGTGCTATAGATAGAAAGGCCACCTTCTCTTCTCCATCTACTTTCATCCCTGAGCTGGGGCAATCTGAATGGCCTGGAAGCAGAGTGACAGAGGGTTCAGAATCAATCCTCCCTCCTGAAGGGTTCCTGATCCAGGGCCAGCCCACCATTCCAGGGTCCCTGCTGATGGGCCACACACTACCAATGGGAGATTGGTGGGGTGGTTAGGTCCCTCAGGTTCCTCTAAAAGCTGGTTGTTTGGAAATTCAAACACTTTTTTATAAGAACCATTACTACAAACTGTAGCTAGATTTCTGGGCCAGTCAACCAAAACTCTTATTTAACATATAATTTATCTATCTAAATACTCAGATCAACTTTGATACCTTCAGCATGTGGTAAGTTTAAGTTATTATCACAGACAGTAATCAGTGGGCTGGCAGAGAATCCCAGAAAGCTCATGGTGTCAGGGAGGTCATCTGAGGCCTTGGTTCATTTTTCTTGACCCTGAATAGGATTCTAGGTAGCAGTCACAATCAGGTGGGGCAATGGGTAGTAGCTTTATTATATAAAATATCTATCCCTCGTGGCTTATTAGTAGGCTGGAAGAAAGGTTAGTATGAACTGAGGTTTGGTGGGTGGGGTCTCTCCATTTCTAACATGATGAAGATTGACGCTGTCCATGTCACAGCCACGATTCTCACTTCTGTGGGCCCAGGGGGCTGGGGGTTTTCCTTAACCCCCGCATGACTGACCTGCTTTCGGAACTTCATCCAGGTACAGGTGATGGGCTGGCTGCCGGCCACTTTCCCAAACAGCTCCACAGGCTCTCCTGCACGCACCTTCTGGTCCTCCGGGAACTGGATGATCTGAGGGGGCATAGCTGGGAGAGAACACGTGACAAGTGAGTGCAGCAGAGGGGCCCAGGCATTCTCCAGCCTTCAGGAGCTTCAGGGTAAGACTGAGGGCACTGCCCACCGTCTGGAATATCTGACCTTGGGCACCTGCTAGGCTTGTTCAGTTTTTATTCAGGGCCCCTCAGAAATGACCCACATACTTTATATAGCACAATTCTCTATCTCTTGGTTGTGCTGGAGTTGGTGTCTCACCCTAGTTGTTTGAATCTGCATCCCACCTCATTCGTTAATCTAGCGGTGCCCTGCCTTCGAACCTCTGGGCCACCCTGGCTGATGGGCTCAATATGGTTTAGGCTTTTAAATGTCTTTTCGTGGAAAACAGACAAGGGTTCCATGGAAGGTGGACATATAGAGCAAGGGGGAAAAGCAGCACGAATGGGTCATCTACACAAGACTGACGGTGGAATTTCTAGAAGGGAATTTCCAAAGTTGCCAGGACTGTGAGGTGCTATACACACAGGCAGGACAGAGGGACACAGGAGAGAACAAGGGTGATATATTTGCTCCAGGAGCAGATTTGGCCTGACTCATGTAGAGCTGGAAGTGCAGAAGGGTCTACTGATTACATAGTCAAGTGAACATTCTGCAGGAAACTCCCATGGCCACGATGGGGCTGTGACTAATTACCTGCCTTCGGAGATGTCTTGGGGGTGGGTTTCTTTTTCACAGTTGCATCACCTGAAACAAGAATGTTCACAGGTTATTTTCTGTCACTTCTGTTTTCTATAAATCTGAATCCAAGGAGGTTGTGGTTTTGCCCACTGGCGCCTCATCTGGGGAGAGCCTTCATTCCGACCTGTCCTTCCAGAGACCTCCTTGCCCTCTCATGTAGACAGCCTTGTGGTCAGATGAATGCTAGTTCTCAGGGGCCTTGGCAGGGGTCCCTGCACCTCTAATGAGATAAAACCTCTCAAAAATGCCTAAGCCCTCATTGTCCTATTCAAAGATGATAACTGCAAACTCACTAACTACTCTCTCACCCGAACTTTCAGGAAACCTAGTAAGGAAATTATGTCAGATAACTAACTAAAATTAGCTTTTGGTGTAGATCCAAAGGTCTCAGGCTTCCTTTGGGTCATAGAGTGTGAATTGGTGGCTTTCATTTTTCTTTCTATTTTTTTATTAAAAAAATTTTTTTTGGTACCAGAGATCGAACTTGGGATCTTGCGCTTGTGAGGCAGGCACTGGAACCACTGAGCTAAACCCCCAGCCCCCTTTTCTTTCTTTTTAAAAAAAGTGTTTGTTGAGTGGATCAACAGTGAATGAATGAATGAGTGAATGATGTCCCTTTCCTACTCTGCTTTCCCCCCAAAAATGAAAAGTGAGTCAAACAGAACCCTTTTGCAGTACAACCTATTCATTTGCTAAATAACAACATGGTACACATGCAGAAATATCCATAGCTATCTTCATGGGTTGTTTTCATATTTCTTCGGGTCTTTGCTCAAAAGACACCTAGCCTATTTATCCAAGTGCAATGAAAACTTGCATGAACACAGCCGCATGTGAAGTTTCTACAGAGCTGCTCCAAAGCAGGAGATATGTCAAGCTCCTAAGCCTGAGGATGGATGAACTATGGCACAATGGCACACTGAAATACTTCTTATCAATAAAAAAGAACCAACTATGAATACATACAACACAGACAAGTCATAATTTATCTTTCCCTTTAGCTAAGAGAAACCAGATTCAAAGGCCACACACTGCATAATTCTGCTTATGTAACATTCTAGATGAGGCAGAACTGTCTGCTGAATGGACAGAGGACAGATCAGTGGCTGCCAGAAGTGAGGTGGATGGGCCTGAGATCCACGGGGCCCAGGGAAGCGTGCTGAGGGGATGGAGTTGTCTCTTGACAACTTACACAAGTTTGTCAAAGCTCATAGAAACCTGTTCTAGAAATGGTGAAGTTTATGGCAGGGAAATTATACTTTAATACAAAAATGAGAAAAGGCCACATCACCAATGCAGTCTTCCTTAACCACCCTATACTTATTCTGACTTATAATCCCCCCAGGCACTTATCAACATTTGACAAACTATACAGCTTCTTTACTTACTGTCTGCCCTTCCCTTCCCACTGCAGCGTGAGCTATTTGAGGGCAGGGACCCTTTTTGCTTACTGCTGTAAACCTAACGAGCCTGGCAGATATCTGTTGAATGAATAAGTGGGTTAATATTGACAGCAGTTCACCCACTGTAGATTATAGAGGGGCAGCACCATGGGCAGCTTGGCTGTAGAGTGGCTCTGTGACACAGGCAGGTTAGCCAGCTTTGAGAATGACCAGCTGTGCGTTTCTACCAAAGGGAGAGTGCTGCTACCCAACTGCATGCTCCAAGAGGACTCCTGAAAGGAGGGAACCCCTTGCAGAAGCATTCTGTGGGGTCACAGAGCTGATGACAACAGCTACATGGTTTTCCCACAGCCATCCTGACTCATTTCCACCCATGATCCATCTGTTCATCTCCAAGAACTTACTGAAGGCATGTGTGCTCAGAAAATGCTAACCAGTGTATGCTACCAGCTGGGTACTGAGGAGAGAACCAAACCAATGTAACACAGTAGGCTTAGCTGGTCCACAGGACTCGCTATTCTACCTTGTGTGTCCTACAGGTCATTTATAGGACAATGGTAACACTTGGATATGGTCAATAAATTAATATCAATATTAACTTCCTATTTTGATAATCAAGCTGTGCTTTATATGAGATCTTCCTTGGGTTTAGAAAAAGTTCACAATGAAGTGTTTCAGTGTACAAGGTGTATGGGTACAACTTTCTTACAAACTGCTCATAAAACAGTGTATATTTATATACGTGTATATGTGTATGCACATGTATGTGGAGGGGCAGAGGAAAAAGAGGAAAAGAGAACATAGGAAAAAGCAGACAGTAAAACATTAAAATTTGAGGAACTTGGATGAAGGGCATACAAGAGTATCTGTATTAGTTTTGCATTTTTTTCTGTAAATCTGAAATTACAGTATTTCAAGTTAAAAAGAAAAGAAAAGACATGGTATCAAGTCAGCATGACTCGGTTGCTCAAATTTGGCAGAGACAGGACACTGCGGTTGTAGACAGTAGGAAGGCTCAGTAGGGGGTGGGAGTGACCTGAGAACTACGGGACCTCTGACTTAGAGGCCAGCAGCCAACGGGGTGCAGTGTCCACAAGTGGTGTTTGCTGGAGGTTGGCCAGAGCATGGGGCTGGTATCAGAGAGAGCGGCAGAGTGAAGAGGTGCAACAAGTGAAATTAAAGAAAATTCAGTGTCACTAATCATGGTCCTCCCAATGCATACGGGCAAGAATATCCAATTAAGGACCTGCACGGCCAAAGAAAGAGGGCTTCAAGGGAAGAAGAGAGGCCATCTATCATGGCAGACCTGACCTGTTAGGAGGGAGGAGGCCAGAGCCTCAGGGTGTGGCTGTGTTTGGGCTTTAAAGAGGTGATTGTTAAAATGGCTAAGCCTGGACCCTAATGGAATCTGACTGGTGTCCTCATAAGAAGAGATTAACAGGGAGGGAAGGAAGAGAAAGGAGGACAGGGGGAGAGGGGGAGGGGAGAGCGAGACAGACAGGCAGGCAGGCAGACTGAGACTGCATAGACATCCACACACACAGAAAGAAAGCGATAACCATGTGAAGGCACAGGGAGAAGATGGCCTTCTACAAGCCAAGGGCAGAGACCTTGAGCTTAGATTTCTGCCCTCCAGAACACTGAGAAAACAAATTCTGTTGCTGAAGCAGCAGTCTGGTACCTAGGGATGGCAGCCCCAGACTACTGTAGCTTGGAGGAGCTTCGGTGGGATGGGAGTAGGGTGGGAGGGGACAGTCCCTGGGGTAGCAGAATAGAAGAGTTCAGAGTGCTGCCCTGTGCTGGAAGCTCCAGTAAAGCCATGTGGGTAGAAGCACAGCCCTAACTACTATAGATCTTTCAGTGTTACAGTTAAATAGGATCAAAGGCCACATTTTTCAGTTTGCTCTGTAAATTTGGAGCTACTGCTGTTTGAACTGGTTAGCATTTGAAGCTGGCTAAGTCCTTATCAGTAAAAACAATTTTAAATGTTAACAATGTTCTGCATGCTATACATATTTTATATGAGCATCTGCTGGAATCCATTAATGGTGTTCTGGGCTCACGAGGGAAAGAACCACCTGATTCTAAACCCCAGTTTCTTGGCAGGAGCTTCTCAACCAAACGTGAGCATGGCACCTCCTCAATTTATGAAGGAGACAGAGTCTCATACGAGTCAGATGGCTTGCCAAGTTGAGCAAACCAGGTATGGCCCAGCTAGAGACAGGACCATGGCCTCCTGCCACCCCATAAATCTAGCTGCTTTCTTTCCCAGCTGACACTCTGCTCCACCCTCAAATCCAGGCTTTTGAGACCCCTCTCTGTCCCTTTGCAGAACTGGAGAGGGACCATGGGCTCTGGTGCTGCACTTGGCTCATAGATACTGCTCGGTCACTCACTAAGCAGTGTGGCTTAAAGCTCATTACTTAACCTCTTGAAGCTTCAGTTTCCTCATTTTTAAAAAAACACGAAAAGCATAAATAAAGCCTGTTATAAATATAGCATACAGTACATGCTCTACCAGCCTGTCCTCCATTCACCCCTCCTTCCCAAGTAAGTAATACCCTTCTTTGCCCCATGGGACAAATTTAGCTCTTTCAACTGTTTAGCATGCCATCTGGGGCACAGTTCATGACAGCTCCAGGACTACATGCAGCTCACTGTGGCACCTTGTGCTCCTTCTTCCAGTTCGGATGCCCAGTAAATGCTTTTGCTGATTCAGATGCCCAAATTCCAAGTGCTCCTTGGGCCACTAATCATTTCCTGTCCTTGGGACTCACCTTTCTTTTTTGGGGGGACTCACCTTTCTTATCTCATTATTCCTGCTGGCCCTTTGTCTCTCAACCCCTTCTCTGACACCCCAAGTTTTTGGCACCTGCCACTGTCAGAGAGGAACATCCTCAAAGGAAAATAAAATTCAGCCATCTTCTCAAATCCCAGGATGGCTACTGGCCAGGGGGTCAGGCAAGGAGGGCAGAGCACATCCCCTGTTTGCATGTGCTCGGCCTCCGGGGAGTAGCTCAGCTACACCCCATGGGCTGTGTATGCTTCTGACCCCAAACACTCACTGCTGCTCTTAGAGTCCACTTTGTTCCCTCTCCTGCCCACATTTCCTCAGGAGCAAGCTCTCTCTCCTGAGCCCAGGCCCCTGCATCCAACCACCGGTGAAGCCAAATGCATCCTGGAAGCCCACATGTTCAATGCCAAGTCCAGGATCTTTTTCCCAAACTGCTCCTTGCCCCTATCTCTCCAAAGGCTCCCTCCCTGCCCACAGCCTGTCACAGATGCCCACTGACTCCATTAACTAAATACCTTTTCAGCCCGCTACTATCCACATGTCCACCATCACCATTCCAGTCCAAAGTGTACCATACCTAGGCCCCTGGTCCCCAGGGCTGCCCTAGCACAAGGTGGCCAAAGTGAGCTTTCTCAGATGCACACCTGAAATCGCTCCGTTGTTGAAACCTCCTCAGTGGCTGCCTCCTGCCACTCAGGACCAAGTCCATCTGGTCTTACAAGGTCTCTAAGGCTCTGACTTTGGCTTTCTTCTCTAGCCTCTTTCCTCCTCCTTCTGAGAACACCCTTCACCACACCCTCTGTACTCAGTAATCATGGTTCTCAAAGTTTAGCGTGCATTATCATGACCTATAAACTTGTTAAAAATAGATTCCAGGCTTCCAGGTGCTGCTGGTGGTCCCTGCGTTGTCCTTTGGGTGGCACTGCTCTGTATTCCACACTGAAGATCTTCCAGTTTCTCTCACACCAGTCTCTCACCTTCAGCTCTTTGCACATGCAGATCCCCCTTCCCTTGGCTGACTCCTGCACACTCTTCAGGCAGGTCTCAGCTCAGGGAGCACGACTCCAAGGTGGGGTCATCACAGTACTCATGTGAAGCACGGTCACTGCTGAAACTGCCCCAACATGCACATACCATGGCAAGTGCCTCGGGACAGGATCAGAGTTCACCTTCTGCATCCCCACTGCTGACAGAACGCCTGGCTCATGCTTGACAAGTGGCTGAAAAGGGTGTGAGTAGAACCCCAAGGGTCTCTGTGAACCTGAGAATTCCCAAGGAATATCCTACCCGGCCCTAGGCTCTGATGTTGAGAGCCCCAGCCCAGGGACTTGAATTTTTAGGCAACTTCCTGGGACAAGGAAAAGTCTCTCTCTGTCACCTCCTAGATCAAAACTGCCAGGTACTAAGCTTTCCTTTAGACCAGAGACTGAGGTGAGAAGTGACAAAACCTGACAAAGTCATCATGAACCTAGTACTGGATCTGGAAGCCTCCTGGGAAAGCTGGGGCACAGCTGGGGAAAGGCCTCCAATATCTCATGTCTGGTTTCTGTCTTTTTTTTTTTTTTTTTTTCTAGGTACCGGAGATTGAACTTGGGACCGTGTGCTCACAAGGCAGGCACTGGAACCACTGAGCTAAATCCCCGGACCTGGTTTCTGTCTTTTGCTTCAGCCTGCACTTGCCCAAGCTGAACTTAGTCCTGGCCTCCAGAATCCTCCTTCTGTTCTGGGAGGGAGGGGTTCAGTCCCTCCCATAAGCTTCCAGGCTGCTCAGTCTAAAGGCAGATGTGTGTCCCTGCCCCAAAGAGGGAAAGGGTCTGAGAGAAGAACTAGGGAGCTCGTGTTAACAGTCTTGGTACAGTCAGGTCCCTGGATCTCTGCCTCTCTGGGGACATTTCCCTTTTTAGGTAGTTAACTAAAAATAGACATCAAACATTCAAACCCATCAAACCCCAAATCAGCATTCATTTTCTGCCAAAGGCTCCTGACAGGGACACAGGTTGAGTGAGTATGGATGAGCACTTGCCCCATGGATGATGGAGAAGCCTAGGCTGAAAGGCTGAATCCTGCTTCCTGGGGCTGGGCAGGTTCAAGGCCCTGGGTCCCTTGGCTCCCTCCCCTGCTACACACACTACCCCATTTCAGTGTATCTTTACAGACTGGTGGAGAAATAATGATTGTTTTCCCAGAATTAACATCTTTGGGAAAACGTCCTACTCACCTTCTCTCAAGGTGGGTCATACTAGAAGATTCCAGAGAACACAGCTCCTCCTGTTACTGCGAACACCATTCGCAAGGTCTCAGGACATAAAAATGTCAGGATGGCTGTGAAAGAGGCATGGCTGGACCAGTGGGCCAGCTTGGCTTGGGGGGTGCCCCCTACTGCTCCCTGGGGAGGACCCATCCTGCCAGTTAACTGGCTTACAGGAATCCCTGGAACAGCCAGGTGAGGAGCTGGAAGGAGGTGCCCAGAGGGCAGACACCACATATGTGTGTGAGGAGACAGCTGCCAGGCACTGTTACAGTCATGGACCAGTGTGTGGGTTGGGAGTCGGTGGGGTTGGTGCCCACTTTCAGAGTGTCATGGAAAAATCCCAGCTCCTCATCAGGATCCTGCATCTTTCACAGTCAGGTGAACCTTGATGCCAAATCCCAGCCTTTCCAGCATTTGCTCCCAGCCCTTTGAATCCTTCCCAGATTTAGCATTTTCTGTGGCCTGCAGACAATGTTTAAAAGAAGGATTTGACCCTAGAAAAACCTTCATGGAAATGAACACTGTTTGTTATCCAAAGATGCTTTCAAGTTGACTTGCCTTTTGGTTTCAGAGAGAGACACATACAGGAGGCCCAGACAAAGATAGCTAAAAGCATTGTAATCTGAGATGGTGACTGGGATGGTCCAAAGTGACCAACGTCAGAATTGAGCTCCAGGCCAGGCATAGAATACAAGGGATGTTGCGCTTGCATCATTCACAAATCACAGAACACAGACAGGGCAGGGACCCTTAAAGCAGGGGAACTCATGAATTGATTAAAAAACCAAATAGGAATCATGAATCTACTCAGAGGCCAGCTGCTCAAGGTATAAAAGTCGCATGTGAATATGGTCATTTATCTCTTTTCTGAACGATCATCAGCATATATAGACTGACAGGAGTAGTCCGAGTCTGTTATCATACTGATATCAGTTCATCTGTATTTTCTTTTCTGGGTGTTGGGGATTGAACCTACAACCTCACACATGCTAGGTCTATTCTCTACCACTGAGCTACACACCCAGGTTGCCTCCCTCCTGTATTTTTTGTTTGTTTGGTTGTTTGTTTGTTTTCAAAATTGGGGATTTAACCCAAAGCCTTTGCACTGAGCTATATTTCCAGCCCTTTTTTAAAATTTCAAGCCAGGATCTCACTAAGTTGCCCAGGTCAGGCTCAAACTTGCTATCCTCTTGCTTCAGCCTCCCCAGGTGCTGAAATTGCAGGTGTGAGCTGCCACACTCTGCTTCGATTGCACATTCTAAAGTTATTTCTTAAGTCCCATTAATCTGTCCTACACATAGGCAGCAGCGTGCTTATCTTTCTTCACACAAGACTCCTTAGAACATCCCTGCATCCAGCTCCCCACCAGCTGGAACACCTTGAACCTGGTCCTTCCATTAAGGCCCCTCTCTGTGGACACTCACACTATATGTAACCCCAATGTGTCCACTGTGGCTCCACACTTCTCCACACAACAGGTGACAGACAGGACGGACAATCAGCCAGCTTCACCTGAATAGTGTCACACAAATTCTTTTTATCTGCTGGGAAAGGCCTGGGGTCAGCCAGGGAAATGCCCCACTGAACAGGTGAGGAGACTATGGTCCAGAGGGATGGAGGACTTTGATCAACGCTACCTATTTAATTAGTGGGAGAAACAAGATTTTGTCTCCGACATTTTTATTTTTATTTTTTTGGTGGTGGTAGTGGTACTGGGGATTGAACCCAGGGCCTTTGCACTGAGCTACATCCCTAGCTCCTTTTTATTTTGGGGGACAGGATCTTGCTAAGTTTCTAAGTTATCCAGGCTAGGCTCCAACTTGTGATCCTCCTGCTTCAGCCTCCCAGAGTGCTGGGATTAGAAGTGTGTGCCACAATGCCCAGCTCATCCCCTAGTGACCTTGTTATGCCCAGTGCCTGAGTGTTGCCCCAGAACTGATCACATACCAGAGGGTGCCTGGCGAGGGAGTGGCTGAAAAGGGTGAGAGTAGAACCCCAAGGGTCTCTGTGAACCTCAGAATTTTCTGGGCCTGTGTGTATCTCTCCCTTCTGACTCCAGGATAGCAGATGACCCACTCTGGGCTGAAGGGGTAAATAAAGTGTTCCAGGAGTGTTGGTATTAAATTCCCACAAAGAGGAAAAAAAGACAGCTATCAAGGACATTATTGGGGCAACTGACAAAAATGGAGAGCAGACCGGGAATTGATTAGATAACAGCATTGGATTAATGTCAGAGTGCTTGATTTCAACAACTGCATTGTGGTTATATTCTTAGACATGCAATGAATTAGACGTCAAAGACACAGTCTCTCTAATATAGTCTCCATCTATGTAAATGCAAATATATTAATATATACACAAAGAAGGGTAAAACAATGGAACAAAATGTAAAGGTGAATTTAAGAAAAGAGGGTACAAAAGTACCTTGTTCTATCATTGCAGATGTCCTGTAACTTTGAAATTATAGCCAAGTAGTTATTCAGAAGTTGCATTGACAGGTATGTAGCGAGCCTCTGGCAGGTCTCTTGATCTAGTGTCACATGCCACCTGTTGCCCTTCTCCCCTGCTCTCAGGGTAGCCAAGCCTCTGCCAGCCCCATGGGCCACCTCCTCTTGCTGCCCTGGGGGCTCCAGGAGCACTGTCCACCTTGTGTGGACTGTACAGTTGGCCCGAGACTACGGCAAGGTGTAAGGGGCGGTGACTGGGACATAGAGCAGGGACACTGCGTCATCCTGTCTAGCTGGGAGGCCCTGGGCAGGACAACTTCATCTCTAAGGCTCAGCCTCACTCATCTGTGAAATGGGAACAACTACTATTTGAAGCACAGTGGAGTGGGGCTTGGCTAAACAACACAGATGGAACGCCAAGGTGACAGCTGTGTGCAGGAACTCAAAACGCTCTGGGTCGCTCAACTCAGCTGCCCTGATAACCACCACCTGAGGATCTGTGCAGCCCCCACCCCAGCTCCCACTTCCTCTCTCACTAAGTCACATCAACTACACTCCTGTCCTTCTTCACGACCTGCCCAGTCTCCCAAACCGCCCCCAGCTCCCTCCTATATGTGTGCATGGTGCCTGGCAGGTTACAGCACTTGTCAGCGTGTCTGCTAGGATGGGGGCAGAGAGGCTTGGCCTTCCCTCCTGCTCCTCAGGGCCTGGCCAGTGAGGTTCCCAGGCCACAGTGTGGATGAGCACTGTTTGCTCTCACTCTCAACAGCTGGCTCAAAGGGCCAAACGACCTTGCTGGGGACAGGTGTGTGAACAGATTGGGACAGGGCCATGATCTGACAGGAGACCACTTGCTCTTCCCTCAGGAAGATGGATTTTCCCTTAGGTTAGGTATTACTCAGCCTACAACAAAAGTGAGCACACACACAGCCAGACCACTCACGGAATGCGACATGCCTAGGACTGGAGACAGGAGTGCTATGAGGAAGAGGCATGTGGCCAGGGCATACAGACTGCATGATTCCATTTCTAAGGGGAAAAAAAATCCAACTAATGTATTTGCAGAGTCATATATATATATGTATATATGCAGAAAAAAGTAACTGTGAATATATCTGTAGGTCAGGGCCGGAGGTTTGGCTCAGTGGTTCCCCCACCTGCCTTGCAAGTGCAGGGTACTGAGTTTGATCCCTGGTACCAAAATATATATATATATGTATATATATACATATATATATATATATTTACACACACATATATATCTGCAGGGTGAGTGGAATGAGGGGTGGAGGAAAGAGAGGACTTTCACACTCTACTTCTTATATTTCTATACTGTTTAAAATGCTTAAAAAAGAATACATGCACATATTACTTATGTAATTCATAAGCAGTAAATTATTCCCAAAAGAGAAAAAACTGTAGACCCAAAGGACATCCTATTCATTTCCTACCTGTGGGCAGCCACCTCCTCAGAAAGCTCCAGGAACCAAGCCCTGAGGTGTCTGTTGCTGGGGTGGAGGCTTCTGAAGGACAAGAGGGTGGGAGGTGCAGGTGGAGAGGAAACAAACCATCCTGCCAACACCCTGAGGGGTAACAGGACAGCAGAGGCATGCAAAGTGACCTCAGGATGCGTGGAGAAGCGCACTCCCATTCTTCAGGGTGGAATGTTGGTCACTCCAGTGTGGAGGCTGTCTATACAGCGAGCCTTTCCCCCTGCCAGATAAGCACTGCTGGAGCCAAGTCTGTCAGTAATGTGAGTGGAAACACTTCCTGGCATCCCTGCTCCTCCCCAATTTAGGGTTGCCTTATGTCACAGGGCTGCTTGCTTGCACCCCTGATGCACCAAGATACTCTGAGGATATTGGGGTGAGGGGCAGGAGGTAGCCCCACCTTTCAGAGGCGGCAGGAGATCCCCTCTGCCACTCAAGACCAACAGTGGGGTCCCCGCTCCTCTCTGGGCAGCTGCTTTCCAGCTTGGTTCTGATTTAATTGGTTTGTAGTGCAGCCTGAGCAGTGCTGGTTTCTGAGCTCCCCAGGTGAGTCTAATTTGCAGGCAGGGCTGCCAGTGCTCTGGAGTTGCGTGATGACAACTTGATTTGGGTTTTCCACAGCCTCCTGCCCTCTGGGGCAGAGCCAGCTCCTTATCTGCTCATCGTGCTCCTTTTTTTTTTTTTTTTTGGTACCAGGGATCGAACTCCGGACCTTGCGCTTTCGAGGCAGGCACCGGAACCACTGAGCTAAATCCCTGGCCCATGTCCTCCTCTTATTTTTCTCCTCTACAGCTGCCTCTGACCCCGCCTCAACTCCCCCAGGATCACACTGGAATGGGGTTCCAGAGCTGGGGAACCTGGAGGTGAGCCAGCATGTCATCCTGAGTCACAGTCCCTGGCACTTTTCTAAGAGTGACATCTTGCCTGCTCATAGTGCCC
This sequence comes from Heterocephalus glaber, assembly GCF_000247695.1. The sequence continues at coordinate 2,011,024 of NW_004624912.1, forward strand.
CACAACTTAACACAGCAGGGCCCAGGTAATACTTTGGGAAAATAAAACTATTAACCCATTCCTTGTAGGTTCTTCTTAGTTTTGTTTCTGTATTTCCAACAACTTTTTAAATATCTACCCTTAACAATGACTACTCCACTATTCTCAAAGATGTTTAACTTGCTTTGGTTAAATGTTCATAGGAAATTCTCACTTTACTTTGGCTGCCCACCACACCAAAGCCTGAGAACCCACTCCCACTCCCTCCCCTTAACCCCCAATTCTCTGGCTGGCCGGTGTTCAAAGAATCCAAAACCATCATCAAATACATTGCCTTACAGAGAAAAGAAAGAAGAGAATAAAGTAATGTCATAACACACTGCTTTGTAATGGGAAAAGAGAAGAGGTCTCTGAAGCAATTCGGCCAGGTGACTTTCATCTCTTAGTAGGGGTAAATGAGAGTGTGTCTTATCTTCTGCTCGCTTTAAAACAGAGTGTGCTGGGGAGTCCAAGCCACTCTGCAACTTGTTAAAATTACAGGAATCAAAGAATACTTTTGCTAACAAAATTACACTAATAATCATAGTCAAAGCCAGGGTTACATTATGACTTTTGAGGATTTAAGGGACTTCTGCCTTCATGGGCCCCTTTCTCCATTAAAAACAAATTATACATA
>NW_004624912.1:2012738-2064334 GCF_000247695.1 Heterocephalus glaber
TGGGCATCCTGAGGCATAGGCAGGATGGGTGCTCAGGGGGCAGGGGCTCTGCCGATGCCACGCCTGGTCCCAGGGGTCCCTGCCTTTTCAAGGGGATGTCGGGCTGGTACTCACTCTCCGTTCCTAGCACAGGGGGAAGAGAGCTCTTGGACCTCCGGGATTTCAACTCCGGGGCCTTGGTGTTCTCTCCGGCCTGTGCATCTGGAAGAAAACAGGCAACACAACATCAGTCAGCAGCTGTGCAAGGAGCAGGGCAGAGGAGGCACCTCAGTCAGAATCCCACCTCCACGCCTGCAATGGCCCACCCAGCCCACACTCTGCCCTGAGGCCAACACTGCCTCCCCAGAAGCACTGAAAGAGAGTGCTCCTCAGGGCTGAAAAATGAGGTGGCGGCCTGGAAAACTGGAAGGACAGGTTACTGGGAGCTAGTTAACAGTGGCAGCAGAGGCTGCCAGAAATAACGGCCGCTGGCAGGTCTGGGCAGTTGTCCCCCTCTGCTTCAGATAGCCGACCTTTCTTTCCCTGGGCCTTGATCTGGAGAGCACTCTGGAGGGAGAAGTCTCACACTGAGGAAGGAGAGATGGGTCCCTGCCCTTGGGCTCACAGATGGGAGGAAGCTGTGGTCTCTGATTTCACAGACTTGCTTTTCCCTCAGGCCAGACAAGGCCTTGAGCAGGCAGCTAGCAAACCTCACCTTGAGACTGAGGTGAAGGCCCACTGCAGGCTCCTGCAACCCCTCTCCAAGGCAGGCCCTATGAAACCCTGCAGCAGCCATTGGCCAGGGAGACTGGCCATGCTGGGCAGGTGGGCACACAGTTCCTCAGGCCTCTGCTCCATGTTCCCTCTTCCTTGCTACGGCAAAGCCTGGACAATGCTGGAGGAAACCCTCCCTTGTCCGGCAGCAGGGAAAGTCACTCTGGGCAGGGCAGAGCTGGGCAAAAACCACTTCCACTGGGACCAGAGGAGACTGGAATTTAAGTTGTTGGAGGGAAACTACTCAGAACTCAGATAAAAGTTGCTGGTGGAACAGCTGTCGCTACACTCCAGTGTCTTCACTGCTTCCTTTCCCCATAAAGAATACTCTTTGAGGACAAGCTGGGGGTGCCTCCCCCAGCCCCTTCCTGTCCTCTTTTTCCTGCTCCCTAGGAGAGGAAGCTCACAGGGAGGAGGGGGACTTTCCAGCTGAGGCTTTGGCCACATTCCTGTGGTCTGGCTGGGGAGGAAGAACCATCTCACTGGCCCTGCCTCTAGGATACTAGGAGCACAGAATGGAGGGGCTGGGGACAGACCCTCTCCAGCCTGTGGACTGATTCCCAACTGGATGCATTTTGCCTTCTAGATAGCATCCAGGTCCTCTGCCTGTTTTAGAATAGCATTGCTTCTGAGGGTTAACTTCGCCACCTAATGCTGGCCTCTCTCCATGGGTTCTGGGTAGGCACCAGGCAGGCTCAACTCTGCAGCAGGTCAGAGGCTTCTGGGTTGTGGCCCTCACCGAAGATGGCCAAACCAATAGCTGTGCAGCTATGGTCCAGTCTGGGCCTTAAGCAGCACTTCTAGTGCTATATGATGGGGGAGAGGGGTGAAGGACAGAGATGGAAGACATCTTTTTAAGCAGCACTCGATAACCTAGGCCTTACCCTTCTCCCTTCCCTGCTTTGTGTCTCCCTATTCTTGCCAACTTCTGGAAGAACAAAGGAGCCCCAGATAGAGAGCCCACATTGTCAAGCTGGGATGTGTGGGGAGTTGGGACTCCAGGGCATCGGTTTCATGGGGACACAAGTGAAGAAGCAGGTGGTCCCCCAGGCCCTTAAAGAAAGGTGCATCCAGAAATTTCTTTCTTTTTTTTAACCCCTTTTCCTAGAAAAGGAGTACAGGGTATGTGCACAGTTCTGCATTCCTTTCTTCAGCAATCTTTTACTCCTGATTAAGTCCCAGAGCACAAACAAGGCAGAGAAAGAACAAGCAGGGTTCTTTCTTTACTGACGGAGAAACTTGGGCACAAACAAGCAAAGGATGAGAAGCCCAGTTTTCCTGGGCTCTTGAAAGAAGGGCAGCAGGTACTGACCCTTCTCCCTTCATGGATCATACTGGGCTTACTTCCAAGAATCCTCACTGTAGGGACCAAGAGAGCATAGTTCTGGTTTTGGCTTTGTCATCAGCAGCCTTGAAAACACGGGCAAATCATTTCAACTGCCCAGTGTTTGTGTTTCCAATCTGTACAAAGGGAATGACTCTTATTTTCTGTAACTCACAGTGTCTCAAGGCCCAAAGGGGAAAATGCAGAGTGCCTTGGAGAGCCAAGAAGGGTCATGTACCTAAAAGAACTCACTCCTCCAGCTAATTGCATTCCCTTCCCTCCTGCTGAATCAGCTTGAATGTTCTCTGCCTTCAGAAAGCCCCGTGTCTGCCACCAGCCCGCCCTGGGATCCGGGGTGCAGTGTGTTTGTTCACTGGATATGCAAGGCACTGCCTGGTGGTGCTTTGAGCCTTGCTTGGGAAATTGTGCTGCACCTTCTCTTTCCATCTGGCTGTGAGGAAAGGACTCGGGTTTCCCTTTCAAACCAGGCACACTGCAGACCTGGAGACCCACAGTCCACCCCTCCTTGTGGGCTGTGCACATGTCATGGGGCTGCGCCAGGGACATGGAGCCACTAGGCCTCTGTGAGAACCACAGTAAGGAAAGGGCTGGAAGGACCATGTGCTTAATCAAAAACAGCTTTGTGCTCACACGGCTGCCCAGGGGATAAAAATAATAGTAACAAAAGTTTAAGAGCAGCTTGTATTTTTGTTCTATTTTAATCATTTTGTGATGAAACTGAACTTTGTTTCTAGATCTGGGCCCTAGGGCTGGAGTCCTTTTTGCTGGCCTGGTTGTGTCCCTGAAGAAGCTTGGGGAGGAAGATGGAGGTGTGGGGAAGTCGGGGAGCCACGGAAGAGAGGGAAACCTGTCCTTATATGGACAGTGCCGCACCCCTTCCACTCTCGGGCTAGCTCTGGATTCCTCCAAGATGGCATTTTTTCTTTTGTTTCCCCCAAGAGCTGGATCCCTGGCTCTGACCCACGTGGGGAAATGAGGTTTTGGGAGGCATCTGGGAGAAGACCTGAGTTTCAGGTGCCCCACCAGGGGGCAGGATGGAGGACCGGACTCCAGCCTCTCTCAAAATAGCCCACTCCTCTTCCTTGCTGGGCTCTCTCTTCCACTGAAAGCAAGCACTGTGCTAGCACAAGAGACAGCTTTCTAGCTGAGAAACTTGAGCTCCTTTTTGGCTCTGCTATTTAATGGCGGTGTGTCCTTGGGTAAGTTCCTGACCTTTTCTGTGCCTGACCTTCCTCACTTGGAAAATGGCAATAATCACACCTCAGTAGTAGAACGAAGGAGGAGGGAGTTGTCAAATAATACATGACATTTACTTGGAACTTACTCCACATAAGCTCTGTGCTGAGTGCTTTAGAAGCTCCTAACAGGTGGAACTATACCATTCACCAATATTAAGAACTTTTTTTTTTTGGTACCGGGGATCGAACTTGGGTCCTGGTGCTTACGCAGCAGGCAGCAAAACCACTGAGCTAAATCCCCAGCCCAATATTAAGAACTTTTGACCTACAAAAGCAACAGTTCTGTTTAGTTCAACCTGATACCCATAGCTTCCTGTGATGATTTGAAAAATAAACATGAAAGTGGAAATGGACTGAGGAACATGGCAGAGCTGACATCAACAAAGGAAGGGTGAACCAAGGTCAACTCAGCAGCAATCAGAGGCCCTGATGGTACTGGTGACAAGTGGACAGCAGTGGGTGGAAGCCAGGGCTTTGGTTTAGCTCCCCACCCAGCTAGTCAGGGGATGGTGACTAACTCCCAGTGAGGCCATTGTTACTCTCTGGAAGCCCTCTGGTTAAGGTCACCAATGATCTCCATATGGCCACATCTAATGGCTAGTACTCAGCTTCATCTTTACTGAGCAGCAGCATTTGACACATTTATCCTGGTTATTCTTTTTTTCCTTGAGAGTCTCAACATTTGGCTTCTGGGACTCTTCCCTCTCTTGGATTCCTTCTCCCCCTGTGACCATTTCTTTGCAGATCTCTGTCTTGCCCCTACCTCTCAATGTTGGACTCTGCCCTCCTCCTCATCCCACTTCCATCCACATTCACCCCTGGAGACCTCTTTCGATCCCAGAGCATTCAATGATCATAGTATGTGGGTGGCTCCCCATATATCCTACCTCCAGCCCTGACCTCCCTCCTCAGCTTCAGATTTATCCAAATACCCGCCTACCAGGCCTCCTTGGGCATCTTCAATTTCACATGTACAAAACTCTTGATTGTTCCCAGCCCCTGCCTTCTGGTGCGACACTTGGCCTTCACTCCTCCATGAAAATGTAGACTTTGACTAGATGAAGACGTCAGATACCCTCACTCCCCATATTCAACTCATCAGAGAATCCTACTATCTGTGCATAAGACTAGATTATGAATCCAAACACTCCTGTCTCTTCCAGTAATGATCTAGTCTAAGGTGCCATGGCCTCTTGCCATCTCATCTCCCTGCTCTCCTCCTACCTTCTCTGAGTCTTATCAGCCAAAGACACCATGAGTGATCAGATGTCAGCAGTTTCGGCATACTCAGAATAAAATCTGGCTTCTCTGTCACAGAGCTGGTCCCTGGCCCTCCATTTCATTTCCTTCTGCTTTGCCCTTGGCTCAGGGCCCACCAGCCTGGCTCCTTCCTCTTCCTGGAATGCACAAACACAATTTTGCTGTCACCTCTTTCTTCTTAGTGGCCACCCTTCTCTCACTTCCTGCAGGTCTCTGTTCAGATGTCCCAACCTCAAGAGGCCTCAGTGACCACACTCTCCTTTATTCAGCTGTTCTTCACAACTTGAGGTATTGCCTGAGGTGATGACACATATGTTTGTCTGTATTGCTGTCCCCCATCCCTTCGTGGAATGTCAGGTCCTGAGGGCAGGAACATTTTCTGTTTTACTTACTGTTGGTAACACCAGACCTGAGAGCAGTGCTGGGCACAGTGGGCACTCAAGTATTTGCTGAATGACGGATGATAGCATAGGTGCCCACTGGAACCTCCCCTCCTAAAGACATGGACCACCCTCCATGGTCATGAAGTCCTACTTTCACTGCCTTTAAGGTTGGGTGCCTGGGGAAGGGAGGCCTGAGCTGGAAAGGGCAGGACAAGCCAGTGAGGGGCCAGGGTGGCTTCTGACTCCTGTCTGAGGATGCTGGCCTAAAAAGGACTTCTCTACCTCTCATCTGGATCTGATCACAGGCAACGAGTCACTCAGTGTCATGTGAGGAAGGGCTCCCCAGCAGGGAGTGCTGGGAGCAAGGAGATCAATGTCTCTTGGGGAGTGGGACCTGTCATGTGAATCTCTGCATGGGAACAGCATCAGGTCATGGAAAGGCACCAGACATACCAGGGTTCTGCTGAGGTACTTCAGTGGGGCTCCTGCCTACATGCAGTGTATAGTGTCTGTGTGATCTGAGGAGGCAGTGGGCCCTTGCTGAGCCTTGGTTTGCTCACTGAGAAAGGTAGTCTGTCCATGCTGCATAAACTGAAAATGTAAAATGGCACAGCAGGCACTGAAGGTCAGCTTTCCCTCCCCCTGGGTGAGTTTTCTGGCAGTCTTATCCACACTAGGCTTCTGTTCCCTTCTGGACGAGATAAGCTGACACTTGCCTTCTACTGAGTGTGGGAGGAGTATTATGACAGTAATCAAGACAATGTACCAGCTGGGCACAGTGGCACACACCTATCATCCCAGCTACTTGGAGGCCGAGGCAGATGATGGCAAGTTCCAGGTAGCCCAGGCAACTTAGCAAGACTCTGTCTCAAAAAAAATTAAAATAGGATTGGGCATGTAGCTCAGCAGTAGAGTGCTCACCTAGCATGTGGGAGGTCCTGGGTTTAACCCCCAGTACAGGGGGAAAGAAAATAAAAGGTATACAAACACTCTTTTTTCCACAGAAAAAGAGTCAAACAACATGATTTTAAAAGCCTGATGTGCTGCTTTATTGAGGTTACTTCCCTGACTTTACTATACAAGAGAAGAAGCTGGGCATGGTAGTGCATGCTTATAATACTAGCTCTCTGGAAAGCTGAGGCAGGAGAATTGCCAAGTTTGAGCCCAGCCTGGGCAACTTAGTGATCTAGCAAGACCCTGTCTCAAAATAAAAAAGTAAAACATTAAAAAAAAAAAAAAAAGGGTTAGGGATGTAGCTCAGTGCAAAGACCCTAGGTTCAATCCCCAGTGTCAAAAAAATAGAGAAGCAGTAGTGTGGGTAACACAGAACAGCAATGAGCCCCACCAGGTTCCTCTTTATGAGGTCGTGCAATGCCTCCTTATATTGGTTACAGATCTGGGGGCTTCGAGATGTCAGGCACAGGCCCGGTGAGTAACAGCGAGTGACTTTCAGGGGTCCTCCTGAGTGGTGGGGGAAGCCAGCCTGAAGCCAGCACCGTGAAAAGGGACCTCACTGCCCCTTGGGAGGATACAGGACTAGTCCTACCCAGTGGTCAGGCAGAAGGAGAGCGAATGGAAAGCTACACAATTACTGGGCTTGAAATTCAATCCTGGCTGCTCCTTAGGTCAACTAACTTTTTCAAAGGAGTCAGATTCATGACTCCTGAAAATTTGATTATAAATATGGACCCCTCTCTTAAAAAAGATGCTGTAGTTCACATACACTCCAAATTTGGCCTATAAGTTCCAAGAGTCCTTGGACTCGTTGGGATTTCGGAGTGTCATGCCCAGGGAATGAGGAGAACAGAGGAGGGGAGGACAGAAGGAAGACAGGAAGCTTAACCAGCTGGGTAGAGTGCAACCAAAATAAGGCATGAAGGTGCTGAAAGGAGGCAGGGAGATCCCAGTCCTTCACTGTTTGCTTGGAGGTGGGTCTTGATGAGGAAATAGGGCTCAGCATAGCACTGTCCAGCATGCAGGACACTGGTATATCTCCAAGCATAGCACCAGGGAAGGCAGGGGTGGAGAGGGCTGCCCTTTCTTTCTCTCTGAACACAAAACAAAACTAAACCTAATTAACTGAGAGTCAGTCCTACTATCTCAGCTGGTTCCTTTCCTATCATTTTCCTGGCTCTTCTAACTAGACTCAGCTTTCAGTTTGCAGCTGCCTTTGAAGGAACTAGAGATAAATGATGATGGTCATCTTTGGGGGAGAGTGAGGGAATCTTCCAGCTGACCTCTGGGAAACAAAGCTCCTTATGTTGCAGAATGAATTCCCTAAATCTTAAAAAGAAAAGAAAAGAAAAAGAAAAGAACTCCCAAATGTATTCTGTAGGGAAAGAGGAAATTTCATTTTACAAACAATCCAGAAAAGGTACTGACACTTTACAGATAAAGAGAATGAATTCCTCTCCTGCCTGCCTCTAGTCATGTAAACAGGAGTCCAAAAAGCAAGAGTTCCCGAAGCAGGTAACTTCATCAGCAGGCTGGCTTCCTTCTAGCTTATAGATGGGTGGGATCAGCATGAGTCCCACATGAACAGTAGGGCTATTAGAAGTAAGTTTCCCAGGACACAATACCTGGAGGGAAGGAGCAGGACTCTGACCTGGGTGGTGATGGCCCAGGTGGAGAGAGACACACAGAGGAGCAAGCACTGGCCTCTGCCCCTATCCACAGCCTCCAAGCATGCGTCACAGCCTTGTTCTGAGCTGACCATGAACTCTGACCCTGCAGATCTGCTTCCTGAGAAGTATTCTCAGAACTCCAGGGAGAATGAACCAAGAGTAGCCAATTTCAGCTCCTTTTTTTGGCTAACAATTTTATTTACATTACCATAGTGTATTTTTAAAAGGCTTTTCTTTACAAGACGTTTTTTCCTTCCTCCCATTCTTTATGTATGTAGATCTCAGTGTTATGATTGGAAAGCTGGGTTACGAAATCCAGAATGAAGACAAAGATTCTACATCTTGTGGTATGGCAGTAAAACAGGTTAGGATTTTAGGACTCAAGTGATCCCATTTAGGAGCCAGAAGAACACAGCTGCTCTTCAAGATGCCTTATTTGGACAGTAGTTTTTGACATGTCACTGATAGTTATTAACCAGGCATTTCAAGGGCAAGAAACTTTTTTCCCAAAACTACCTTTTAGACATTTCCAGGCAAGTACTAAATAAAAACAATGGGCACTGGATTGAAAGTCTCGAGATAGGGTTCTGCCCTGGCTTGAACCCTGTAGGCTCGGGCCTCCAGGGGCCAGGAAGCTCACGCAGGCTGTTCTTCCTGTCCAAAAGGCCTTGGTTTTCTCATCAGTAAAATGAGGGTGCTGGAGCTGGGGATGCAGCAAGTAGTAAAGTGATTACCTAGTATGCATTCTATCCCCAGCCCCACAAAAAGAAATGATTCAAAAAATAGTAAGGAGGTTGTTAATTTAAACCTTCCCAAGGCTCATTTTATTCTCTTTCTAATTCCACACCCCTGTGGAGGAGAAGAGTCACAAATGCACATTTCCTCCTTTTCTTTAGGATACATCCCAAGCCTCATTGCTGGGCCTCACCCTTTCCCGAAATGACCTGGCAGGGCTCCTCTTTCACCCAGTCTCCCCGCTTCTCTCTGTTGTCTTATGATTATTCGTTTCTTCCAACAGAGGCAGTCCTGTCCCCCCTTATCCTAAGACTTGGCCCTGCCCGGCCCGACTCACCGTGGAAGAATGGCTGCCCACTCTCCACCCTCCTCACGTTCGCGACGAACTCTGGTCTGTGCTCCAGCACTCACACTTGTTACTGTGGCTTGTAAATCGCTTGTCATTTTCCTATGGGTGTGTCCTTCTCCTGCCCGGTGCCCTGGTGCCCAGCTTCCCCACCCACAAGGTTCTGAGTGTAGGGGTCAGGTCTGGGAGGGGAGGAGAAAGTAACCCGCCCCTCCTCCTGGTGGGGTACAGGAAAAGGCCGTAAGCAGGGCTGCCACTTATTTTTTTCAAAAACAACTTGATGCCCATCAAATGAACGCCTAGGTAGGAATGGGGACAGCTGGGGCAGTTCTGGTCAGGTATGTGAGGGGCTGAGAGATTGGGACTCTGTGTGTGCTGGCAGTGGTGGGCATGACCTACCGTCCACGGTGACTTGGCAGGAACATGCTGCCTGGCCAGCACCGTTCTTGGCTACGCACTTGTACACGCCCCTGTCCTCAGGCAGAGCCTTCTCGATGGAGACAGAGCACACTGAGTCTGGGGGAAGAAGAAAGAGCTGTTGAGTGAACCAGGTAGGGGCCCAATCCGTGCCCAGGCATCTGGAGCATGAAATGAGTGTTTACACCCAGCAGGACAGAGGCCCCGTGGGAATCCACTCCCCGTCCTGTGGAAGGCGGGGCACTCTGCTGACACCCTGCACCCAACAGAGTTGCTACCTCAGTATGCCTCTCTAGCTACCTCTCCTGTTCCAGAGTCCTCCCTTGGGGACCTGATGCAGAAGCAGGAAGAGAAATAGCCTCTGGCCCAGTAGAGTATCCCATACAGAGAGAGAGCAAAGGGACACTCCCCACACACCAACAGGGACAAGGAGTCAGGGACAGGTGACAGATCTGCTGGGGACAGAAGCTGGGGAGGGCCTCTGCCAAGCCCAAGGCAGTATTCTGAGGATAGCTCTTGGAAAAGAGCAAAGAGCAAAGAGGTATGTGTGTGAGGGGAGCTGGAGCCCTGGTCCAGCGGGGACACTGGGCTGTGGGAGGCCTGTTGGGAGGAGGAGGAGGTGACTACCACCTGGGACTGTGGTGCTGGCTTTTTAGGAGTTGGGTTTGAGCTGAAGAATGGTGGCACTGGGCATGGCACTGGGCCGGGTCTCTGGTCACCTCACAGCAAGGTGGGGATGGCCTTCTTTCCCTACCACCCTCACCTGGGTCTACTCTCACCTCCAATATATCTATCCTGGCCTGGCTGCGGGAGGGGAGTCAGACTGGCCTACACAGGAATCTGGGGCCTGGCCCTTGCCTACCCAGCTTTGGTCCAGGGCTGGTCATTTCTCCTCAGCAGCCTCCTGTGTGTTTCCCTCATGGGGTGGGGAGAGGCCAGCTGAGGACGGGGCCTGATGGGCCAGGCAGGCGCGATAGCATCCTAGTGCCTGCCTTCCAACACACAGACAAGCCAACAGCATGGTGTCCTGCCCGGGGCTACTGCTATCAGCACAGCAGCCATCACATGAAGGCAGAGCACAGCCAGAGCCACTGGCCCCAGGAGGGCAGAGCTGTGTGCACCTTGGGTGTATGTGCAGGGGTGGGGGGGGCCACAGAGGGCACTGTGACCAAGGGGGTCTTCTGATCTCAGAAAGAACACTCATTCCTGGTCCCTGCTCTCCCTTAGACAGGTGCACAGACCTGACCAATAAAGATAAGGACACCCAGAAAGAGGAAGGATGCCATCAGTTTGGGGTGGAGAATCTTTTTTTTTTGTTAAATTCTTTTATTGGTACATTGTAGGTATACAACACAATTACATTTCTCATTGGGAATTGTACCTTTACATAATGCATCTTGGGTTCTTATTTTTCCCCGTTCTTAGCCCTCCCTTCACCCCCTCCACCTTTCCCTATTTACAAAGACTTTATTTCCATTTTTTCCATTTCTCATTTTTCCTTTTCCTTCTTTCTTTTTCCCTGCCCCTCCCACTACCCCTACCCCTTTGGACCTTCAAATGCCCATCAACTGGAGACTGGATAAAGAAAATGTATTTTTTTAAATAAAATGGAGCACTACTCAGCCATAAAAAATGAGAAATTAGAGACATTTATAGCTAAGTGGATGCACATTGAGGCGATATTCTTAAGTGAAATAAATAGGACACATATGAATAAATACCAAATAGTTTCTCTAGTGTGAGAAACTGAAAGTGCAAATAAGGACTAAATGTATAATAGGTAATGTGAAATAGGAAAAGGGGCAAAGGGGAAGGAAGTGGGAGGGCTAGAGGAAAGGATAGAAGGGAATGGGATTAATATGAGAAAATGGAAAAATGGGAACAAAATCTTTGTAAATAGGGAGGACTGGAGGGGTTGAAGGGAGGGCTGGGCAAGGGTGAAAAATAAGAACCAAGAGAGACTATGTAAAGGTGCACATTTCCAGTGATGAATGTCATTATATTGTATACCTAAAATGTACCAATGATTAGAATGAATAATTGATAACGCAAAATAGGAAGAAACGGAGAATCTTACTCAGGAGGGGAGAGAAAGTAAAAAAGCCTATTATTTTCCTGGGGCAGATGACCGATCTTACACCCTCCGACAGGCCCTGCCCCTTGGAAAGCCTCACCTGAACCAGCTCAGGGGACAGTTACCTCGTACCTATCATGATCAATCCTTTTACTGAAAGACCCTGGGCAACTGCCTCTTCCCACTGAGGTTAGGAGACAATTTGCAGGAACTTCAGCCAAAAGGATTTAGGTTGGATCTTTAATAAGTCTGGCATGAGAGTTAGAACTAGGAGGCACAGAAATAAGGGAATGAGGATGCATGCCTTCTGGAGAGAAATTTCCATTCATCTGAGTGGGCAGGAGGAGGCTGAGATGGTCTCTGGTCCCAGAGTCAAGGCCTAGAGGAAGCTGACCCCACCTTGCAATTTTCTGTCCTGGTAGGAGTAAGGCTCTGGGAGCAGATATCCCACTCCCAAGAACATCCTGTTCAAATCCTTGGTTTTCTTTCAGTTTTGGTCCCCTGGCTTCCTCTGGCCTTAAGCCAAAAGGCCATATAGTGCAGAGAGTGACAGGACAGGAGGGCAGTGGTGCATTGGACGGGCCTCCCTGCCTCCTGCCCCCCAGATCTTCCAAAGCATAGCTGGACTGGCCGTTCCAAGGCCACTTGCAAGGTGGGGGAAAGGGGGAGGGCTGGGCAGGCTAGGAGGCTGGCTACCCCAGATGAAGAATCTGGTATTTCCTGTGGGACAGCTCATTCCTGACCTCCACAAGAAAACTGTTTCCCAGAGGTTTTTTTTGAGCAGCCTCAGCCTGGTGGGGCTGGGTGGATGGGAATGAGGGGGATGGGAGAGGTCAGGAGTAGACTCAGCCACTCCCAGCCAGGGAGTAACAGCTCTGAGTTTGAAGGTCTCCCAGCTCTCCTTCCTGAGTGGGTGGGCAGAGGGGAGAGGAGGGGACTAGCAGGAGGCAGGAGCCATCTGAAGGTCTGGTGGCCCAGTTAGGAGGCTCCTTCAGCTGGCAGGGCCTCCCTGGCCTGGTCCACCTGGCAGGCCCAGACCAACAGTGAGACTCACCTCCAGGCCACCTCCTCAGGCACAGTGCCCTCTATGGCACCTCTAAGCCCCAGCCCTAGCCGTACCTCTTCAGTGCTCCCATGTTATCCTGAGCTTATTGTTACCAAAGTACATCTCTCAAGGCCATTGCTGAAATACATGCCTGTCTCCCACACTAGCTATGGGGATAGTGACCCTATCTATCTATGACGAGTCCTCTTCCTGAGTCTGGAATGCAATCACAGTAAAAAATATCTGTCCTTCTGAGAATAACAAAGACACATTTCTGCAGCAGGTGATCTGGCAAGATCTACGAAATAAAAGGTCATGAACACATAATATAACCTACTGTTAAAAAAGATAAGTTTTTAGAAGGAAGAAGTCCTAATTCAGAGGTCTTCAAGTGGATGATTCATACAAGGGAAGAGACTAGATAATGCCTTGCACATAGTAGGTGTTTCAGAACTGTACTTTTTGTAGGATGAACTTACATAAGTTTGAAAAAGCCTTTACAGGGCTGGGGATTTAGCTCAGTGGTTCCGGCACCTGCCTAGCAAGCGCGAGGTTCCGAGTTTGATTCCCAGTACCAAAAAAAAGAAAAAGCCTTTACAAGATTCCTCCCTGAAGGCAATTAGAAATGAATCATCTCTTGACAACAGCAACAACAATAAATCCTCATAATTAGACTGGGGGAAGTGCTCAGTTGGAGGAAGCCAGGCCTGGGGCAGAAAACAAGAAAGATAAAATCATGTCTCTAGGTCACCTCAACACTGTCCTGGGCTCACAGGGCCACTGCCTTCGACCCTGAAGCCAAGACAGGTGCAGAAAAGGAGACCTAGTGCCTGCCCTGGAGGTAGCCCAGCTGGTGTCACCCTGAACTCCACAGTCCTGCAGCTCTAGGGGTGCAGGGAGAGGAAGGGTGCTTCCGTGTGTCTGTCCCTCTATGGGTTAACTAGTGGTCAGCTCCAACCGACGGTGGTCACACCTCTGCTCGGGATGTCCTCAGTGCTAACAGATGCAGGGTCTGGGCCCATCCAAGCTACAGACATCAGAGAAGCTGCCAAGCTACAGAGAATGACTGGCAATGGTGCCCACCAAGATACATGCAGCTGGGCAGGGAGGAGGGCATGGGTCTCTGGTGGAAGAGGTGACAGCCGTCTGGGAAGGCATCCTGGAGCAAGTGAAGTTTGAAGGTAGAAGAGATGACAGGATGGAGTAGGCACAGAGGGGCAAGAAAGGATCCACGTCAAGGATGGGGGCAGGGAGGTCCTGAGCATGTGGGAAGGACAGACAGACATAGACAATTCCTTCTTCTTCCCCTATGAACCACCTCAAACCCACACTTCCCTATTTCCACCGACACTGTCCCTGTGGCCCAAATGCCACACCCGATGGTCTGGCACCCCTTCCTCTTCACCTAGCCCCAACACACCCTGCCTTTCACCCACAGTGATAGGTTCTCTTCTGTCCTTGCTTCTTTCCCTGGCTGGATCTTCTCAATGGCCTTGCCTATCCTGCTAGTCCAGGCCTCACCACCTTTTCCCCTGACCTTTGCAGCAGGCTCCATGCTTGTCTTTTGGGCACAGACAAAACTCCTAAACCCAGCTTTGCACATGGTGCTCCTTATTCCAAGATCTTGCATGGATCCCTATTGCTTTTACACTCAAGTTTGCTGGACGAAATCAGGACCAAGCCCTACTCTTCAGCATAGGTGGGGTATGAGCAGCTTGCCTTTCCTGCTGCTGCCCCCTGCATGGAAAGCCCACCTTCCGAACACTTCCCTGTTCCTAAGCCTGGCCTGCCTTCCAAGCTCAGATGGAGGGCAGGGCTTTCCCACCAGCCTCTCCTGGTGGCTCCAGAACTTAGCTTGCCCTCTTCCTGCTCCAAGAAGCTCCTCCTGCCTCTTGGGGCATGTGGCTGTAACAATTTCATCAGTGTGAGCTTGTATCCTCTTTCCAAATCTGTACCCCTTCCCCTGTTCCCTGCAGGAGGACCTGCTGAAAGAGCAACTGATAAGCATTAAAATACACTTTCTTTCTGACAAAACATGGGCTCTTAAAGACTTGGCCAGTGCAGGAACAGAAGATGGGACTGATATTTTGAGACAAGGCACGTTCCCTTCTACTGTAGCAAAACAGGCCTTTGGGATCTTCCTAGCCCATCTGAACCTGTTTCTCTGAGGTTGGTGCATCATGGACCTCATATGTCCCTACACATGTCCCCAAAGTGCCAATTGCCCATCCTTCTCCAAAAGGTCATGCCAGGGTGACCTGGGAAATGCTCCTGGTCAAGGTTTCCAATCAGTTTAAACAAGGACATTCCAATGGAGACCCCCCCCCCCCCCCTGCCATGAAGGCAGAGGCATCCATTCCCCTGGGCATCTCAGCCATCTAGTAATCCCCCAGGACCATCACATGATGGAGCCAGCAGAGGCAGAGGAATGAAGAAGATGCCTTATGGAGTCCCCTGTCAGACTGGGGATGTCCATGTGGAAGTTACCATGTCAACACATTTGCTGAAACTAACAGTGTTCTTTCTGTTCAGAGAATTCTCCAATTTCCCCTTCAGCATTTAGATTCCACACGTTTTCCCATTCCCGATGTGCTGTCCAAGATGCAGAGTGAACCATGGATACGGTCATGGTTATATTTAATTGCTTCCTTCCAGGTTTGAAGAGGAAGGCAGGAGATAGGGTGAGGGACAAGGGAGGAAGTGAAGAAGGATGTGACCAGAGGATGGTCCGAGGGAGAGAGGAGGAGCAGTTCCAGCATCTCAGCTGACATGCATGTGTGGGGACCTGTCCACTTGGCCTGTGCAGTGGCCACCTTCTGCCATTCAAGGGCAGATGCCACTGCCTGGGGAGCTTCTTTGTACCCTACCCTGAGCAGAGCCTCCAGTGCCAACCTCCAGCTCAGGCAGGGCTCCATCCCTCCAAGGCCCCGGAGTGGGATGTGTGGTGTCTGCTGGGCTTGGAGCTCTTGGCCACACTTGGGATTACAAGAACACTTACAGCCAACTTGAGAACCAGGAGGGGGACTTCCTCTCACCCCCTCTCTTTTCTATGTACAAATTGGCCCATCTGAGAACTCCAGACCCCAAAAGGCCACGGATAGCAGAATTTAACCCCCAACCCCACCCAAGAATGTGAAATACTAGCAAACAGAAGTCTCATCCAAATTAGGAAGCAAGCTGCTCTGCCTGCTCTGTGTGCTGTCAGGGCTCCTTTAGGTTTCTGCCTTTTCCCATAGGACTCTTACAATCCACAATGCTCTAAATATTAAGTTGTTTGTGACCCCAACTCACAGCCCTGTGGCATCCTGTCACTGTACACCCTTCCCCGAATCCAAATTGCTTCTGCTTTCATAGCTCCTGGCTCCAAGCCCGGGCAGGCTCCAGCCTCACATCCCCACTTCCCAGCCTGCAGGCAGAGCCCTCGCCACACAGGGGTGGCCGGGAACCCTGGTCTACTCTGGGGAGCCTTGAGCAGGGGAGCCAGGAGAAGGTTCCACAAGACAGGCCCGAAGACACAGCCATGTCCCAAAGGATCAGAATCCAAACCCGCACTCCCAGCAAGGGGCATATACCCAAGGCTCTGAGAGGGAAGGCATCCTGTGAGTGAGGGGGAAGGAGCCGGGCATTCGAACTCAGGCTATTGGCTATCAGTGGCCGTCAGCCAGACCAAAGCTCCATAAGCGGAATGTGACCCTGACACAGGGCCCCCGTCTACCTGACTCCCACCCTCAATTACCTTCTTGGGAGAGGATGATGAACTTGGTGGTCTTGAGTGTCTTTCCATTCAGTGTCCATGTGATGGTGGCTGGGGGGTCAGAGGACACCTGGCACTGGAGTAGCAGTTTCTCACCCTCTGCTACATGGACATCTTGTAGCTTCTCCATGAAGGTCGGGGCCGTCCCTTGGCTCTCTGGTCTTTTCTCATTATCTGTGGCCCCTGCACGCCCTCTCTTGCAGTTCACATCATTCTTAACTTCCTTCTTGAGTTCTTCTTTCCCACATGGTTTCAGGATTTCAGCAGGTTTGGCATTGCTCAGGGGTTTCGGGGTCTCAGCAGGCTTGGCATTGCCCATGGGTTTTAGGGACCCAGAAGGCTGTGCGTTGCTCACAGGTTTCAGAATCTCTGCATGCTGAGTGTTGCCCACAGGTTTCATGATCTCGGCAGGCTTGGCGTTGCCCATGGGTTTCAGGGATCCTGCAACCTCTGAATTGCCCACAGACATGGGACTTTGTGGCGGTTTGGTATCTGGGGCCTCTGCACTGCTGCTACCATTCTCTGCTGGTGTTTTCTTCTTGCTGCCCAGCACCGAGCGGAAATCCGGGGTGGCAGGTTTTGGAGGTGGTGCCTTCTCAGGCCCGGGGGTCTTGGGAGTCCCCTTCTTGGCCAGGACGGAACGGAAGTCGACCTGTTGGGGACTATGCACCTTCCTCTCTTCCTCAGACACAGTCTTTGGTTTCACTTGCCTCTGCAGGTTGGCACGGAAATCCATCTGCTCAGCTGGGATCTCCTTGAGGTCTTCTTCGGACACTGTCTTGGTGTTCACCTTCTTCCCCAGGAGGTCACGGAAATCCAGCTGCTCCACCTCCTGCTGGCGGATCGCCTCCTCTGTGTGCAGCCTGGTCTCCACGCGCCTCTTCAGCAGGCCCCGAACGTCCTCACCGGATTCCTCCTCCAGCCAACCCTGCCCTCTTGCTAACCAGCCAGGCCTCAGGGTCCCATCGCAGTCACCACCACCATCAGCACCAACTCCTCCACCACAGAGGCCCTCACGGCTGGTAGCCTCCCGCCCCCTGTAAACAGTGAAGGGAAAAAAGAAAGTAGCAAGAGGAAAAGGGGCCGGGTAAGCCAGAAACGTCAAGGGAGAGCGAATCCCCGAGGGCGGAGGGTAGAGAGGAGGGGGGAGAGGAGCTGGGGGCCGGTCAGGCTGTGTTTATAGAAGGGAACATTGGTGAGAGCTCTTGCTTGCTTAGATGGTTTATTACATCGGTAATGACTTCAGTAGCCTTATAAGGGTGTGTGCAAAAAAAAAAAAAAATCATCCCCCCACCCCCCAACCCCCTTCCAATCGCTCCCTTTTGGCTCGGGCAGACTCAGCTGGAGGACAGAAACAATCCCAAGCTGCTGGGCTGGGCTGAGGGGCCAGGAGGAAGGTGGGCTGGTGGCAGGGGCACTCACCGAGTGAGGGAGCTGGCAGGGCTGTTCTGTAGCATCAGCGACACCTGGCAGCTGCATTCGCCAACCTGGTTCCTGAAGAATTCAAGGGACAACAGAGATCAAGAGGCTTCCTGGGCAAAGGGCCTGATCAGCCCAGGGCTGTGAGGGGTACAAGGCAAGTATGGACTTGGTCGAAGCCTTGCTGGGCCACCAGGGAGGATGGAGGTCTCAGGCTGAGCTGTGACATCCATTCCAGGCTTAGATCTAGTGCTGAACTCCTTAAACATGAGGTTACCCTTCATGTTCCCAGCTCTTGTTAAAAAGAAGACAAGGAAAATCTCTGGGCAGCAAGTAAGATGAGCATCTAGAAGTGAGAATGCTTTTCTAAAGGCAGATTATAAAATATGATCACTCATTCAATCAACAGAAGAATGAAGCCTAAAGTGAAAGGGAAGGTGCATCAGCCAGTGCACTGGGACAAGAACTTCCTGTGTTCCAAGCCTAACAAGTGTCTCCCTGCATGGTGGCCCTTTCTCTTCTTTCCTCGGCTGGGTAGGGGTGAGGGGGTTCCTGTTCTTCACCTCCACAGAAAGGCTGAGCCTCCCGGCTGCGGCTGCGAAGCCAGCTGAGTGAGGCCCGGTGCTCAGGGCAAGGGGCCGAACCTTGCAAGGCTGCCATCTGCTGGTATTTCCAAGCTCTGTCCGGCCAACGGGGTCTGCTCAAATTCGGGGAATGAGGTCAGGTCCAAGAGCCAAGAGGGCCCTGCGATCCTAAGGACTATGTTTTACACACCCTGTGACTTCCACACTCTTGGTTTTTCTTGTTCCCTACAACATGCCAAGAGGTGAGGGGCACGATTATGCCCATTACAAAGAAGAGGAGAGGAGGCTCAGGGGCTTATGTGAGGCAGTGCTGGGACTCTCAGGGTCCCACTTAGTCCCCTGGAGGTACTCACTTTAGTAGCCAAGTACGACCCAGACTCCACAGCAGATATGCCAAGCTCTGTGACAGCTTCCATACCTAATAATCTCATTTAATCTTATGGCCTATCAGGCCGGAGTCAGTACTGTTTCTACACTTGATCTTAGCCAAAAGGCCAAGAAGCGATTCGGCGTCAGTACTGTTTCTGTAGGTAAGAAAGCCAAGTCCTATGAAGGTTAAGTAAGCCATCTAAACTCACAGAGCTAACTAGTGGGGAGGGGGTTTGGGACCTGCCTAAATCTAAGACCTATAACTTGCACACTCAGCCTACACTGTTCATCAGTACAAATTTGTTCTGGGATAGGTGTGTGAATGTGGGTGTTGATGTGCATGTGCACATATCAAGCATACACATGGACAAATCCATATGTCCATGGGGTCCACCTGCTCCCTTAGGTCCAAGTTCAGGAACATGTGCACATTCGTGGGTCCTGCCCAGGGACAGATGTCTGTGCCTGTGCCTGCATATGGTGAGCTGATGGGGGTGGGCACCTCCTTCCCCATGGAAGACACTGGAAGCTCTTGGCTGATTCTCAGGGCTCTGGGACCCATGGGAAGCAAGGAGACGTTGATCTTTTCTACCCTCTAAACCTCCTGTCAGCTGAGCTCTCCTCTTTGGTCCTTCTCTGTGGTGATCTCACACTATCTCAGGCTGTGCCAGAACAGGTGCCTTCCTGGTGACCTATGGTAACTTCCTGTGACTTTAGCTCTTGCACTCCTCTCTTCTCCCCTGCCACTCTCCCTGACCTGTCCCCTCCTGAAGGCTCAGGCTCGTAGAGGGCACCAATTCAAGGAGCCTCAGGGAGAACTGTAGGTCCCAGGGTGCTCCTTGCTCAACAAACAGCCTCTTCAGTGCCAGGGCCTGTGGCACACCCTGAGGTCACAACATTCAGAATGGCTTCGGGCTAAGGCAACTTATAGAACAACCAAGTGAGGGCCTATTGGAAGTGAAGCTCGGCCCCCAGCCATCCTGTTTCTCAGGCTGCTGGCTAGTGCTAAGCCATTCTTTTCCTGCTCTTCTTCCAAGTACAGCACTGTAGTGCCCAGGGTTGGCATGGAGCAGGAAGACAACATGTCCCAGGGCTGTGCTTAGCCAGCCGCCCTTTTCAATGCATCCTCAGTCCAGTTTCCTCCTGTCATAAGGAGAACACAGCCCAGATACAGAAATTAGGACAGAAGTGGACCAGATGGCCCCGCTTTACACTGGCCACAACCTGTAAGGCTCTGAATTGGGGGAAGCCCTATCCGTGGGCTCTATCTCCCCTGTGGATGCAGGTAAAGGGCTTCCCCCTTTCGACAATCTGCCCTCAAGGTAAAGAACACAGACACAGAGAAATCCCTTGAGGTCATCCATGCAATTCACCGGAGGCCACTCCCTGAGGACCAAGAGCTGGGAGACCAAGGCTGGTTGCCAGGGTAAATGTTCCTACAGACATATATGTAAGTCTCCACTGGGCCTTTAAAGCAAACCGCAGGCTCATTTGGAGCTTACAAAAGTCAGAAGGTCCCTTGCCTGGGTCCCGCATACAGATAGCCTAACTATCTGGGCAGCATCTCGGGCCGCCTTAGACATTTGCACACCCTGTTACCAACTCAGGTCTGGGGCTGAGGCCCCACCCTGGTGCTGCCAGAGGGCTTCTAGCTACCACCCTTCACCTTATACAAACTCCAGAGGGCCCTCTAACTAGTTTAAAGAGGTAATTTCTTGGCATATCTTAATTTTTCAAACATTTCAGCTGGAATTTGGAGCTGACTTTTTGCTATTTCCCCTTCTGGTACAGGAGATAAGAGCTAGAGAAGGAGAGGGGAGGCAGAAACTCACTCATCCCTGTCTCATGACTTTGGCAGGAACAGATAAGATACACAGACACACAGACACACAGACACACAGGACCCCTGGTCCCTCCTGGCCATCCAGTCTTCCTCCTGGAAAGGCATTTCTCCCTGGGGCTAGGTCTGACTTCTGCCAGGACATGGACAGCAGGAAGGGAACAAGGCCCCGGGCAGGCCTGACACACTCTCCTTGGGAGAACTTTCCACTGACTTGCTCCTTTTCAACTGAGGACAAGGCAAGGCCAGGGCAACGGCCTTCCAGAGGAATGAAGAGGCTGGATTTTTTTGTGGGGGAAAGAAACAAGGGCTGTAGGGTAGAGACGGTGCAATTTCCTCGGTCTCTCAGTTCCTGGTGCACTTGACAGAAACGCCCCATGCTAGGCCCTAAGAATGGATGACCATCTGCTTTAAGTCAAAAGATGAAGACTTGAACTTGAGCTCTGCTTATGGCCTTTGGATGGCCACGAGCAAGTCCGTGAACTGAGACCTCAGTTTCCCCCATTATTAAATGAGGAGGAGGATTGATAACTTCTGAAGTCCCTTCCAGCTGCGACAGTCTAAATTTTATGACTGTTCCCAGCTGGCCCCAGACAGTCTGCCTGCTGACCTCCCACTGCAGTCCTCTCCAGCCTGGCAAAATTCCATAGCCCCTCACTTCCCTCTCCCTTCCCACTCCTACCCTTTCTTGCTCAGCCCATTCAACAGCAAAGCCCTTTCTTACTGGCCAAGATTCAACCTTGACTTTCCTTCAAAATCCCATAAAAAGCTCATTTCCTCTAGAATGTCTGCTTTGATTAATATGAGTATTGTCTCAAGAGTACTACTCCTTCTATGCAGACAGCTCATCCGAAAGTATTTTCACATCTAACCAGTTTTCATCCTTTGATGGCTTAGGAGTGTGGTCTCCTCTTGGTAATAACTGGTTCAAGCATAAGGCAAAGGCAGTGGATGTGTTCTGAGAATACTGCTGTTGGCTGAAGGATGATCAGCAGCCCACAGCTAATCACAATTGGGTAACTAAGCTCAGTTGCAAGCCACTAAGCCTTGCTCAGATTAGCAGATCTTCCTAGGAGATCCAAAGACTCCTAAGAAATAATGAATAGCATTTAAAAAAAGCTATTTAAAAGCGTTACTGTTTTGGGGTGGTTTCTTATGCAGCAAAAGCTAGCTGATACAAGCATAAAGCACAAGCACCAAAAGAACCAGAAGGGATGGGGCCTATCTATACCAGGTTTTTCAATTACTGTAGGCACACTGTTCCATCATGGCAATAGCCTTGGCATGTAGTGACAGAACTTATTTGTAGGTCAAGGCCTTGTATATACGATAAAGTCTAGGAGAGAAAGCTCCTTGCAAAGCAGCCAGACACGCGACCCTCAGGATGGCACAAAGTCCTATTTTTAAGTCAAGGTGCAGACAGGTCCCCTTTAATGTTTACACCAACCCTAAGGTCCAGGGCCGGCATTGTGTCTATCAATCCAGGTTCGGTACAGCATTTTAAGAGCTGGAGCATTTTAAAGACCAGAGAGCATTCTTTCAGCTCATATTCACTTAATAAATAGCGTGTAAATGCTAACAATAGGCCAGACTCTGTTCTGGACCTGTCAACAAACCAGTTTACCTGTCCAGCTAACCTAGGAAGACCTGGAAAAGATGAGAAAAAAGGAATGGGGAAAAGTAACCTGTCTGTGGTTGTTTTAAAGTGTTATGCATTGTCTGATACTCTGAGAGGTGGAACCTAGTTCTCCTCTCCTTGAGAATCGGCCCTGCTTAGCGATTCACTTCTCACAAAGGAAAAGTGGAAGTGACAGTGTGTGACTCCCGAGAGCAGGCGACAAAGGACATTATAGGTTCGACTCGTGCTCTCTCTCTGGGTCATTAGCTCTGGGGAAGCCAGCTGCCATGCCATGAAGAACTTTAGGCAGGCCTGTGGAGATCGTCAAGCCATCTTGGAAGTGGCTCCTCTGGACATTTTGACTGCAACTTAAAAAAACCACCCAACGAAGGTGCTTCCAAATTCATAGCTGTTATGGTTTGGATCTGATTTGAGTGTGTTCCCCAGGGTTCATGTGGTAAAACTGATCCCCACTCTAAGGTATTAGGAGAGTGGAAACTTAATCCTACTATGGTGTTTAGCTCTGGGACCTCTGGATGGAGGCCGAGAGAGAAGGTCATGGGGTGAGGTGCCAGGACTGAATACCAGAAGCTGTATATGGAGGGACCAGGACACACACGTGTTCCCTGTCTCTTGTCATGTAATGCCCTGCACCACCCCAAGACTTCTAGCAAGAAGGCCGTGACCAGATGTGGCCCCCCGGCCCTGGGTCTCCAGAACCATAAGCTAAATAAAACTCTTTATAATGTTTCCCACCCTCAGGTACACTGTCATAGTAATACAAAAAAGACCAATACACCAGCTCACAGAAACTGAGATAATAAATGTTTGTGGTTTCAAGTTGCTAAGTTTTGGGGTAATTTGTTACATAACAACAGATAATGAACATGTTCCCTCTACTCTCCCATGTTTCCACCTTGACTCCATTCCTCCATCTTTCATATTCTCTCCACACCCCGTGATGTGTGAATGCCAGGGTGTACTGTGATGAGGCTCCTGAGGAACTGGTCTCAGAAAGAAGCTCTCCATGAGCACCTATTCTGCTCCATGCCTGCACTCGCTTCATCTTGAAGCTCAGCCCTAGGTTGGGAAGCCCAGGGAATGGAAGGAAGGGTTAAGGGACAGCAAGCAGACTCACCTGAGCAGGATCTCATACTGGCCGGCGTGCCAGGGCTGCACATTCTTCAGAACCAGGGTGAACACATCCTCATTCTGCAGCACCTCAAAGTGGCCGGTGTCTTTCGAAAGGGCTTTGCCATCTCGGAGCCAGTGCACGCTGGGAAAGGGGTCACCAGCGATGGCACAGGAGATGAGGACACTTTGCCCCAGAGAGGCTGTCACTGAACGAGGCTTGCTGATGAACCAGGGCTGGGTGCCATCTTGTGGCTCTGGAAGTTGGGAGAGGGGAGAGCTGGAGAGGGAGGCCCCTCAGCACACTGAGCCCACTCTGTTCTCCACAGAAGGGATGGAAGACAGCAGCAGGTCCAGAAATCACCTCCAGTAGACAAATACAACACATCTTTCTCTTTACAAATCTGTTTTGGGTCCATTCATTGAGGATAATATTAACATGAATTGCATATCCAAGGTGAGGGGAAAGAGCCCAGAGATCTAAGCACCAGCGAGGTGCTGTGGCCTGCATCAGACACATCTGACAGGTAACTGCCACGCCCTGCTTTTGTGCTTCACTTGTTTCTCCTGGTACAAATTCACTAATAGCAAGGACCAATGAGCCCAGAACTCATCTCAAAAGCTATCATTGTGAATTAAGTGTGTTGCAGGTTTCCCTCTTAGCGCTCTATGAAGCTGGTCACCAGTAACCCAGCGAGGGCAAGGACTTCAGAAAGCTCTACCCAGGCAGAGCTGGAGGTGTCTGACAGGGGGCTTCCCGTGGGGCTGGATGGGACCAAAGCTGGCCCCACGTGGCTGGGAGTGGCCATAGCAGTAACCCCCGTCTTCCTGGTGGCACAGTCTCACCTTGGACCATGAGCATGGCTTGGGTGCGAACTGCCCCAGCACTGTTCCAGGCCTCACAGGTGTAGGTGCCCGTGTCCTCGGGGAACACCTCCTGGATGCAGAGGCTGTGCTGGGTGCCTCTCCGTTCAAAGTGGAAGTCCTCGGACTCCTGGATCTCATTCCCATTGTGAAGCCAGATGACCTCGGGGGGCGGATTCCCTGAAACAAGAGGAGGGCAAGGGGCTGGTCAGGGAGGTCTTCCCTGGCCAGGTGAGAGCCCTGCACTTAGTACTGGAGTACTGTGCTAAACACTTGCTCCAACTCTACACTTCAGCTTCCCCACCTGAAGAGTGGGAATTCTAACAGTACTGACCCTGTGGGCTTATTGGAAGGCCTGAGTGAATCCTTCAGCTGCCCATGAGAATAGCATGTCACACACACACACACACACACACACACACACACACACACACACACACAATGAGTGTTCATTATAATCACTAAAAAACCAATCTGGGAAAACTAGAAAGAACCCAGAAGTGAAAATGTGATTTCAGAAATGGAAAAGAAAACCCAAGAAAAATGGTTTCTAAAATTAGAACTGCTAGAGCTGCGTAATTCTAAGTGGTAACTGGGTCACTGGGTTCAAACTTCACAAGTCTGCTCTGCAGTGAGCATCCATATGCAGGCTAGGGGCAACTTCATGGCAATGTCCTTGAAGATTGTCACCAGAAAGACAGCTCAGGTAGCATTTCATTTTGCTATCATGCAAATGTTTTCCCAGGATATCAGCTTGCACAAAATTTCCAAACATTAGCCTTCGGGGTAACATTGCCAGTTTTTACCAGTCTGCATTTCTGGAATTTGTTGGGGGGCAGAGGTGAGAGTTCTGATGAAGGGCTGAGCGGATTTCTTCCAAAGGAGCAAGGCCCCTGGAATGGGCTGCCAAGGCAGGCTGGGGGCATTAGGCCCTGGAAAAGCTTCATTGAGAGTGATCAGGTAGCCACCTGTCTGCAGGAGGTTGGATGTCGCATGCCTGAAGTCTCACAGTCTCTTCCACCCAGTGTGAGAGTGGGTGGGAGGGGACCTAGCCATGCCTGGGGCTGCCATGGCCTCCAGCCTGCAGGAATAGGGAGATCATATGAGCATCCCTACAAGATTGAGCCCCTGGGTTTTCTCACAGCTCATTTTGTTGCTTCTGCAGTTCAAGAGGAGCTAAGAGAACAGTAAAGTGACCCCCAAGTTGGCAGAGGGACTGATCAACAGTCAAG
The DNA here is from genome assembly GCF_000247695.1 of Heterocephalus glaber. Next base: position 2,037,770 of record NW_004624912.1, read on the forward strand.
AACTTCACTGCACTCAGTGGCAGCTACAACTGTCCCAGCCACAAGCAAAGAGCCAGGGCCTTCCCTGCCTTCTCTGCTCACCTCCAGTAAGGACTGGGATATCTCAGAAGCGGGTGCCAACCACAAACATTTATTCCATACCCTCTTTTAGACGGACCTCTGCTGTTTCTTTCCACCTTAAAATTTGAATAGAGAAATGAGAGTATCTTCTGAGCATTGGGAAGCTCTCATATAATTTCATTTTCCACTATTTTCAAACCTCTATCTCTGGCCATTTTATTCCCCAGCTTGGTTAACCCTGAATCCAAAAATCCAGAGAAGCAGTAAAGAGAGGCCAAGAGGTCCTAACTGTTCAGGCCTATTGCCTGCTGGCCCCACGCTGATTTTTAGGTGGGTCCATAATTTGAGCAAGGCCTTGGCACCAATACTCATGTTTCAACCACGATCATTCCTACATATGCCCCGAAGAGAGGGACGCACAGACAGACCTGACACCTGGACTGTCATGGTGACCTGGCTTCCATCCATGACTCGGAGATCAGAGAGGCCCTGCAGGAAGATAGGTTCGGTGGTCTTGGTGGGAGCCAGAGGCAAAAGGACACTCTTCCTGTCACTCTTCTTTTCTGTGTGGTAGACAACAGGATGTGGGTGAGCATTCTTTTATTCATTCACGTATTTAACAAGCAGACTAAATGACCACTCAGGGCACAACTATGCTGAGGCTCAGATTCTAACAGAGTATATGAAAGCCCTGAAGGTCACGAGGAGCAAGACATGCCCTGATTCTCTGTTGGATCTTACAGTGCCCTTGCTTGCTAGCAGGGAAAAAACAATGAGATTTCTGGAGAGCCAGGACCAACCTAGACCCTGGTTCCTTAAGAGAACCTTAAGGGGGGAAGTTAATACTTTGTATCCTATGAGTGTTTTTCCCCCTTTAATTTTATTTACCTTTTGGGACTAGTGATACACTCACATAGCACAAAATTCTAAAGGTGCCAAAGAGTCTGTGTAAAGTCTCCCTCCCACCCATTGCCAGCATCAAACATCCTCCCCAAAGGCAGCCAACTTTCAGTTTCTTGTTCATCTTGCCAGAGATGCTCTACATATACAACATACACAAGTAAATAGGTTCTTTTCTTCTTTTTGGTTCTGGGGACTAAACCCAGGACTCATGCTAAGGAAGCACTCTACCCCTGAGCTACACCTCCAACACCATTTCTTCTTTTAAAAGAAAAAAACTCTAAAAAAAAGCTTGACAGTTTCTCAAAAAGCTAAATATATTCTTCCTATATGAACCAGTCATTCAACTCCCGGGAGAAATGAAAGCACATACTGTACAAAGTCTTGTACACAAATATTCTTAGCCCTAAACTGGAAATGACCCAAATGCCCATCAGTAGGCCAATACATTTTTAAAAATTTGATATATTCATGTGCTGGAATACTACTCAGCAATAAATATAAATGAAATGCTCTATTGAGAGATACCACAACAGGGATGCATCTCACAATATGCTCAGTGAAGAAACCAGACAAATAAGGAGCATGAGTCCATTTATAGTACTGTAGCAGAAAGCAGATCAGGGAGTGCCTTGGGCAGGGATTGGGGAGTTGGATTATAAAGAGCATGAAGAAATTGTTGGGTGGTTATGGAGATACTCATTTTTTTAGGTCATAGTTTCATGGATGTATAACTATGTCAAAACTCATTAAACACCTTAAATATACTCAGCTTACCACATACCGTATTTCCCTGAAAATAAGACCTAACTACAAGCAGTCTGATTCAGGCTGCTTGTAATATAAGCCCTACCCCAAAAAGAAGCCCGAGTTAAGATCATAGTTAAGATCATCAGCCAGATGGACGCATTTAGTACATCTATTGCAACACATGATGGATGTATTGAATTATAAAATAATAATACATAATTAAATATAAATATTATTGGCATTGATACTTAAAATAAATGATAATATAAATTATAATTAAGTACTTGTAAATACTCAAGCAGTCACCTTTGGATGAGAGGTAAACACCTATGTAACAGATGAACCCAGTACTTACTACAGAGTGACCAATCGGAGTCAAACACAATGCACAAATAACGTGTGCACTTGATAGTGAATGGATGTGGTTGTGTCTAAAATTCAATATGTCATGTGTTGTAATGGATGTAGTTAATGCACTCATGTGATATAAAGAAACGTTTTCTGAATTTTGGTGCCTGAAATTTTTTGTTGCTTTTGTGTGGACCATCATTCTTAACCGCCATCATTTTTGTTGCCTCTCCTGTCTCATGAGTCTTCAATTAACACTTAATTTAATGGAAACACTGTGTAGCCCAGCCTACAAGAGGTCGTGACTGGGGTGAAGAATGCATGGGATAAAATCACTGATAGCTGTGTTGCCAATGGACTATGAGCAGGCTACATGGACAAGATGTGTTCATTTAAGGAGAGTTCTATTGCTGGTCATGAGAAATTGGGGCCAATGGTGCTACAAGAAATGGAGTAATAGACATTCAGGCCATAATTTGGGGTTTGGAGAACTATGACAATGTTCTAGAAGATAAGAATGTATTTGAACAAATGTAGATTTTTGTACATGAATAAATGTAAATCGTTGTGCATGAATAAACTCTATTCCATCTTTTGGAGCAAAAATTAATATAAGACCTGGTCTTATTTTCAGAAAAATATGGTATTAATAGTACCTGAATAAAACTGGGAGAAAAAAGACCAACCTGTTGGAGAGAGGGAGATTGTGAACCAGCTGGTGAAGGACAGAGACCAACTTTCTTTCTTTCTTTTTTTTTTTTGTACTAGGGATCAAACTCAGGACCTTGCACTTGTGAGGCAGGCCGTGGAACCACTGAGCTAAATCCTCGGCCCGTAGACCAACTTTCTTAGTGCAGGCCTGACGCACTCTCCCAATTTCTCTGTGGAGATGGGTCATAGAAAGGATTTCCCTCACTTGTGGGATTCTCCTCCAAGCTGAGCTTCAACCCTGCCTCCAGGAGAAGAAGGGCTATCTAGGCAGGACAGACCTGGTACAGGATGAGCCCCCAGGTGCTCAGTGTCTACATTTCCATTAGTTCTGTGAACCAGCTGGCTTTGACTTTTGATAAGTCTCTTTCAGCTTTTTTGGTCTTGGTGGGTGCAGGGTTTAAGACCAGGAAGGTTAGTGCTATGGTTTGGATGTGGTTTGAATCCACTGAAACTCATGTTGAAAAAATGTTTTCTTACTTTTTTTCAAGTGTGTTTGGTATGGTAGGTTGAGTCCATGGTCTCGGGCATATTAGCCAAGTGCTCTGCCAGAGCTGCACCTCCAGCCCAGGATGTTGAAATGTGATTTCCAATATGGCAGTGTTGGGAGGTGGGACCCCAGGGAGGCGATTAGGTTATGGAGTTACCACTTTTGTGAATGGATTCATGTCTTTCTCAAGAGACTGGATAAGGTTCTTAATACTGGATTAGTTCTCTCAGGAGTGAGTTGGGTCTTATGGACCTGGGTTAGCTATCATGATAGAGGGTCATTCTAAAATGAGCTTGGCACCTCCTTTGGTCTATTTGGCACACATGCTCCTGTGACACATGCCACTTCCTTTCCCACTTCTTGACCATGACATGCCATACCAGGAGGCCCTCACCAGGAGCAGAGAGGATAACATCTGTGCTGCAGACAGGCATGAGGACAAGGTCAGCCCGCCCCCCACCCTGCTCAGTTCCTGGGCGAGCTTATCAGCAGTGAAAGGACCATGGACCCTGGGCTTTCACCCAAGGATCGCTGGCTTATTTTTATGTGACCTGAGCCAAGCTGTGTTAGGAATATAAATTGGATGCTTAAAAGTATCCTGGGATACAGCTCCAGGCAACTTGAGACCTGCTTTCCCTGCGTCTCTCTGGAGGAGATGAGGGAGAGTGCCTGACTCTGTGGGAACTGCCTTGGGCATTTCGTTCCAGGGTCACCACTGCCTTTGATCCCAGTCCTTCCCAAAAGCCCTACAGCAAGAATGAAGACGGGAAGAGTGAAATGTGCAGCGGTAAACACTCAGAATGAGACTGATCTCCAACCTGCTGTTCAGACTGACCTTACCCCGCAGGTACAGGCAGAGACACTGGGCCAGGGTGACCACAATTCACACTGAGTCATGCAGAGCACTCCGCTGCTATGAATTCTTCACAGAGTGAGAAAACCTGCCAGCCCTTCCTACACGCACGCTGCGGTGGGACGAAGGAGCCAGGGAAGACCCTCAGTTCTTTGCAAGTGGTTCCTTTTGGGCAGCCAGAGGAAAGTAGCCCCAGCTACCCTGGAACCCACCACATTTACAGATAGTGAGACCAGCTTGTGCTAAGGTGAAAGGACATGTCTAAGCTCACCGAGCCTTAGCAGGCAGACCCAGAGCTCATGACCAAGCTGTCTGATGACACGGCCAGGATGTAATTGAGGCCTCTTTCTAAAGCAAGTATGTTCACCCTGCAGGCCACACATGGAGAGACAGCTAGTAAGATGGCTCCATGAGGCCATTAACTTTTTTAAAAAATTAATTTTATTGGTACATTTAAGGTATACATTATAATGACATCATTGGAAATTTGCACCTTTACATAAGCCATCTTGGTTCTTATTTTTTCCCCATTCCCCTGCCCTCCCTGCAGCCCCTCCACCCCTCCCTATCTACAAAGACTTTATTTCCATTTTTTCTTATTAATTCCATTCCCTTCTTTCTTTTCCCCTACCCCTCCCACTTCCCTTCCACTTTGCACCTTTACTTCCTATTTCACATTATCTATTATACCTTTTAGTGGCCATTAACTTTTAATATTATGATGTGACTGGTAGTGATATTTTTCATGACTCAAGTGCACAGTGCTTGAGTATGAATTGCACAGGTGACCGGTGAATGCTGTGCAGGGGAGCATACAGTGCTACAATGGTGAGAAACTATTTTCAAGGTTAAAGCACACAAAGAGTAAAATCAGATTTAAAAATTACTGAAGAGCACCTTGAGAACTCACTAAGAATTGTAACCCATTCCATTAAACCAGATATTGATGCATTAGTTCCACAAAGCAAGGCCAAATACCCCACTAGTCTTATGCTTATGCTACCCTCTTTTTAGATGTTATAATAAAAATATTTTAAAAGGAAGTTTGGTAACTTAGATACATTCACCATATAACATATTTTACATGCAGCCTAAAAGAATTCCTCTTCACTCAGCGTGGCCCAGGCAAGCCAAAAAGTTGACATCATAAGATAATGGATCCAGCCGAGTCCAGAGGTGCCATGGTGAGCTCGCGTAGTGCCATGGAGGACAAACATTATCAGCTGACCCACATGCTGGACTCCTGACAATTGAGAAAGGCTAAGGCAGAGCAGAGGAGAGTATGTGTGTGTGGGCACGTGCACATATGTGATTTCATTCCAAAGAGAAATAAATCAGTCTGGCTTATCATCTGTGGCTCAGAGGCTCTGTATCACTTTAAGTTCCCTCTTTGTGGACTTAGGTAAGAGATAGAAGGAAACTGGCATTTTAAATTCATGCCCATCGCCATGTGACCTGAAGCAAGCTCCCCATGCCAAGCCTAGGGGCTCTGTCCACTACATAGATAATACTATAGTTGTCATCAATTATTCATGATGATGCACTACTGATCAATGTGATGCATACTGTAGACATGATAATATTACAGGGATTTTAGCTGACTAAAAGAAATAACATACAACAGCCACAACAATATCTGGTAAATAATAAGTATAATAATAAATGCCTTTTTGAATTTCCTCACCCTGCTGACTTTTTTGATTGGACAAACTCAGCCTAACAATGGCTACAATGAGACAAGTCCCCCAAATCAGGACATTTGCATGGAATCAGGTGGAAAGGGAATTAAAGCTGCTGTTGAGATAAAATCATAACAATCTGTCATCCAGCTCAGCAAGCTAGGATTCCACAGGATGCTCACAGCCCATTCTGAGTTATCTCTACACCCTCATGACAGTGGGTGGATCATGTTTCCACTGTATACAGCAGGGAGCTGGGACTCCAAGAAGCAAGCTGGCCTGTCCTGAGATCCTGGAGCTGAGGTGGCCACCAGAGGTGAGGACATGGTTGCCTGGGTCCCACCAGGTGCTTTTTGTCTGCTGCCTGGAGGGCAAATGCACATCGCCTAAATTCGCCAGAGATCTTGTTCATGCCCAGGGCCATTAGTAAGCCCACAGGTTTGCTCCCCTGGGGTTGTCCTTTCGTTTTCACTGAGCACAGTCCTGGTTTGAGGCTGGCATGGAAGGGCCAGGACCAGAAGTGAGAGGCCTTAGATACAGCGCTGTCGTGGGGAGCCCAAACCTCCCTCATCTGGAGTGGGTGGGCACAGGCCACAGAGAGGCTGTAGGGGAGTGGTCACAGGGACCCAAGAACAGACGAGAGCTCCAGCTACCCAGCTCCAATGAGGCTGGATTAAATATAAATGAGGCTTTCCCACAGCTGCGCTTCCTGCTGTCTGCTGAGAATGAGTCCAAGAGGGCTCCTTCCTGGAATCCAGAAAGGGGCATCACCTTGACTTAGTTGTCTGGGCCTAAGGATCTAAAGTGGATGGGACTGGTTCTCCCTATTGGCCAGTGAGTCTCCATTCACTCACCTGACTCAATCATTAATCTGACCACCACTGTTCCACTTATAGGAGAGATAAGGATTAGGCCCATCCTTCCATAGAAATGACAAGAACTAAGCTTAAGAACAAACTCCTTTGAGCCCGGAACTTAGCTCAGTGGTTCTGGCACCTGCCTTGCAAGCTCAAGGTCCCAAGTTCATTCCCTGGTACCAAAAGAACAAACTGCTTCTAAAAGTAGTTCATAGACGAGTAACAACGATGCTGTATAGACTACAGCTATGAATGTTTTGAGAAAGTAAAGAAAGTAGGAAAAAGGGAAGAACAGAGAGCCCAGAGAAGAGAAAGAAGATGAGGAGAAAATGGGGTATTATGGTTTATATTTTGATGTCCCCCTAGAGCCTCATGGACTCACAGGCAGGGCTTTTGAGAGCTGACTGGATTATGGGGGCTATGGCTGACTTGCTGTTAGCAAGCAGGGCCTGATAAGAGGCTGGTTTCTGAGGCTGTGACCTGGAAGTGTATTTCCCTCTCCAGCCCCGCTTCCTGGCTGCCACGACCTGAGCAGCTTTCCTCTGCCCAGGCCCTTCTGCCATGCTATTTTCATGTTTGTGCCTGCTGAACATGGACCGAAACTTCTCAAACAGTGAGCCAAAAGAAACCTCTTCTCCTTCAAGTTGTAGGTGTCAGGTATTTGGTCCCAGTGACAGGAAAGTGACTGAGACAGAGAGAAGGGGAGGGAACAGGGGAAGGGAAGGTGAGGGAGAAAGAGACAGACAGAATGACTGACAAACTCTTGCCCTTCTTTATGACTCTCCTGACCCACAGAGTCATTCCTTCCTGGCCAATTTTTGTTCTGTTTTTGGCTTATGAGAAGTTATTTTTGAAGACAGTTTCTAATCACAAAATTAAATGTTAAATTCATGTTCTCATGAAGCCAAATCATCAACCTCAGGCTTCTCAGGATCCCAGAGCAGCAAAGGAGAAAGTGCGTGGGCTGGTGTGGTTGGAGGCCAGGTCTTGCTGTTCCCTGGCTGGCTACTATGGGCAGCTGTTCTTAGCTCTTGGACACTAGTTTTCTTCATCTGGAGTGTTAATTCCAAAGTATGCAGTGGAACTGATATGATAATTAAATAAAACAAGACCACTAGACTTTTTCTATCAAAACAATGTTCCTTCTTAAAAATACTAATTGGTAGTGATTTTACTTCAAAAACAAAGGCAATATGACATTTTGGAAAACTCTTAGAGAATGAGTTTAATGTTCATATAATGAGAGCAATTTGTTGCCTTTTGCACTAATTCTAATCCAACAGCCTGGGTAACCTGTTCCAAAAAGTTGGGAGTCACTCACTCCTCTCAGACTGGACATGGGGCCTTCTATAGGCTTTGTCCTGGTGGCCTCAGTGTCACCCTGTACACAACATGAATGCTCCTTGTTCTTCCCTTCATCTCCCTTCCTTTTCTTTCTGAGAGACTAGCATGAAAAGCAACTCAATTCTGAATTTCTCCTTAAAAGCAATTTTTCCCTACTGGTCAACTTTTGTGGGTCCACCAGCCATTTTCTGAGGCCCCATATTTATGGAACCAAATTTGCACTTATTGCACGTTTGCCTTTTTTTCTTGGATCTACTGAGTCTTTTTAGGCTTTAAAAATGAGCTATTTTTCTGAGTTATTACAATGCAAAATCCCGTTCCAACAGTAAATCTGAATCACTCCAAGCCCTGTTATTCTATGGAAATTCAGTAAGTCACCAACTGAGGGGGTGTTCTGGAAGTCAACCCTCCCTTCTTCCTTTATTTGGTCCTCAAAATCCAGCATGGCCCAGAGATCACAGACCAGCCTCCTCCTTTCCCTAAAAACCAGGATTAGTGCTAGGGGACTAATTAAAGGAGGGATTCTTCTGCTTAGCCAAAGGGCAGCCTGGCCCCCGCCCATTTCCAGGACAACTTGGCAAGCTGTAAATCCCCAGGGTGGTGTCTGGACTCCCCTTCAATGAAAGTCTGTCTTCAAACCAAACAGAACCTGCTTGCAAAGTCAGCAAAAGGGGTGCTTTTATGGCATTAGAAAAAATTCTTCCTCCAGTGCCCCTGCTTTCTTGTGGGCTTCCTTCCTCCCACCAACTTCTCTAGAACCTAAGAAGCAAATGGGAAGAGAAGCATGCAAGAAGAATGAAAGGAACATGATGTATGACATTTCTGCCAAAGACCTCTAACCAGTAATGATAGGGTGGCTAGAAGGGAGACAGGGATTGCTGTAACCACAGCTTTCTTACTGGCTTAGAAGGCATAACCCCACCAAGAAGATAGTATAACATCCAAACCACCCAACATCCCTGCCAGTAGGGCCTAGAAAAGCAATCCCTGTCCCAGTGTCACAACCTGGGCCTTGTTTCGCTACTGGGAGAACAATGCTTTGATTTGGGATTGAATCCTTCACATCTCCAAGCAAGGAAATGGTAGATATGACCTGATATGGGCTGCAGAAGTAGATAGAAGCCTCTATAATTGTCTGCTAATACAATGAGCTTCCAGATCTATGATACATGCACAAATATACACATCCACACTCATATATCTCTCTGTGACATGAAGGACCCATCTGCTACTCAAATCCTATTCTGAACTCAACCTATACAAAACTAAAATACTGTTTCTAAGGGCCAAGGATTTAACTCAGTGGTTCTGTTGCCTGCCTTACAAGCACAAGGTCCTGAGTTCAATGCCTGGTACCAAAAAAACAAAAACCAAATGAAATACTGTTTCTACATTGACTTAACATTTTATTAATTGCTTATCTTCTTAAGAGTTTAAAAGGCTTAAGAACAGATGTTTTGGAGGTTGACTAAATTTCTTAATGTATTTTTTAAAGACAAGTTAAAAATCAATGTTTACCCTTCCTCAGTACATTTCTCTCTCTCTCTCTTTTTTTGTTTGTTTGTTTTTGGTACCGGGGATTGAACTTGGGACCTTGTGCTTGCGCAGCAGGCACCGGAACCACTGAGCTAAATCCCTGGCCCAGTACATTTCTCTTTAAACAACATAAGCATGTAACAAGTTGTCTGTGTCCCAAAGCTCACAGAGGGGAGAGGCCAGGCACCTGGACAGACTGTGCAGTATCCACAGGACCTGCACACAGCACGGGGAGCACTGAGGGGGCTCAGAGTGTCTGGTGCTGCTCTGAAAAGAAACTGTCTCTGACATTTTCAGTGGGGAGCACATAGCTGCCTCCCCCGGGGCCTTTGTCTTCCTTAGGGCTCCTCATCCAAATAAATGCCCTGATAAATATGTCTGTTGATTTTTATTTTTTATTCGCGAGATTAGCTTTTTCTTTTCTTTTTAACTTAGCCATGTCATCTGTCCTTAGGTGCCTCTAATAGGCCCCGACAAGCCTCCAGTTAAATAAACAAACCATTAGGCTTAGGAACTATGGCAAAATGAACACAATTAGCAGATTATTAATAAATCTAGTCACTTAAGAATTCTAACCCTGACAAAGTCACCCCAGGGGAAAATAGATTTAAAGTATTCTAGCCCAAGGAAGCCCCCTCCCAGTGACTCAGTCCAAATACAGTGAATTATTTAAGATGGCTCAGATCTTCCTGGGCTCTGCAGGAATTTGGAGTCATCATCTGAGAGGCTCTGTCCCCCAGGAGGGAACACTCATTGTTTCCTTAGTTCTGGGGATCTTTTCTTCCCTGGCTTGAGGTAGGACAGAATGTGTATTTGTTGAGAGACTCTTTAAGAGCTAGTTGGCAGGGCAGGAAGTTGAGGGACCAGCTGCCTGCCTACAGGGGACACTCGGCCAAGTTCAGCCATCCTCTCAGTCAGTCCTGAACACACAGTCACAGCAGGTCCCGCTCCACATACAGTAGCAAGGAAGACATGGACCTTCCTGCAGTTAGATTACAGCAATGAAGCAATCAATTAGAATCAAATTCCTAAATAAAATGCCCTTTTCTGATCCCTAGAGCCCTGCATGATCACCCTTCCCTGCCACACTGGCCATCTTGCTGTTCCTGGAATCAGCCAGCCTTGTTCCTGCCTCAGGGCCTTTGCACTTGCTGTACCTCTTACCTAGAACACTTTCTCCCAGCTCTTCAGTCTCTGTGGCTTCCTTCATCAAACAACTAAGACTATGTCCCTTATGCCCCTCTCTGTTCTCATGTCATGTTCATCTTCTCAGTAGCACTTTCAGCATCTGCAGCTAAAGCAGGTACCAGCTGCTGCCTGGTCTAGGAGCTCTAATGCCTGTGTACTGCGGTTTCCCCAGAACAATGCCTGGTACAAATAAATACAGGTGCTCAACAAATATCTATTGGTAGTAAATGCAATAAGGGAAGTCCAGGGTGTTAGCAGAACTCATTCTGAGGTGATAAAGGAAGGTGTCCCAGAGAAAGGAACATTGTGAGAGTCAGCTGGACAGAGAAACAGATAGAGGAGACAGGGCTGGTATTCTGGATAACTACAAAAGCTTGAGAAAAGGCTAAAGGGGTGAGGAGTCCCCGTGTCTGCTGAACAGTTGGATTCAGTCTCCAGCAGAACTGTCGCTAGAGACAGATCTTCGGTAGGACAGACCACAGTGCAATGCATTGCTGAATGTCGCCATCTTGTGGTCAGAGCCTTGAACTTCAGCACAGGAGTCTGACTAGGTCAATGACCGATCTTCCTTCCTGGATTTGCTCTTCTTGCTGAATAAACAGACAGTGCTATAGCAAGTTGATCCTTGGGTAAGAGCACGCCCCAGTATATTTTATCCTGTGTAAAAGTTGGGCAGTCATCATTGTAACAGCACATACCAGCTGAGCGCTTCCTCATTTTGGGAACACTGCATTTTCATTCATTCATTTAATCCTCACATTACTGTGAGGGCTCTCCACATCCTCCCCTCACAGAAAAGGAGGTGAGGCCTGGGAGTCACTTCTGGTGGCCAGGCTCATAAGTGGTCGGCAGGACTCACACTAAGCAGTGCCTCCACCTTCAGGTTCCCTGCCAGGGCAGGTGCCATGCTAAGCAGCAGCTGGAGGGCAGTAGGGGACAATATCCCCATCAGCCCCCAGGACCTGGAGCAAGAAAAACAGCCAAGACAGCAAGAAAAACTCCACAGCTGAGGATAGTGTGGGACAGACACAAGCCTGCCAAGGGCCTGGGCACAGTGCCAGGGGTGTTCCTGTGCCAGGCTCCCCTGCCAACCCCAGGCACAAGCAGCCCACATGCCGCTGGGCCTGAGTGCAGCTGTGTCTCCCAGCCCTGTTCACCATTTATGGTATCTGAGCCTGTCTGGCCTTGGCAGGCCATAAATCCCTCACACAAAGAGGGTGCTCATGCACGCACGCAGCCTGCTAAGAGCAAACCCCGAGTCTGGCAGGGTTCTTGTCAGGGCCTCTCTCCTGCTGCTTTCCGACACACCTGCATGGGCGATCAGTCACCCCAGGACTCAGGAGAACAGCCCCAAAGAAGTCTCAATCACTCATTCAGGTACCTCAGCAGCAGCATGATTGGCTCAGCTGGGTCTGTCTAATCCAATCTAAGCAAAGACAACTCAGGGCAGGTGCTGCATTAGCTGCAGTCCGGCCAGGTGGAAGTTGGCAAGGAAGCATCAGAAAGAAGGCAGAGCTGCACAGCCTGGCCGGCCATGTGCCATTTGGATCCTGACTTGGGAGTGGAAGGGGTACTTCAGAGAAGAGCCCCCTGCTGGGAAAGGGAGGGGAGAGTTGCTCCCTTGGCCCAAGGAGACTAGGCTCTGAGCTATTCTTGCTTCCTCAGAAGTCCTGCAGCACAGTCTCCCGAGGCCTCCAAGTCATGGAATTAGAACTGAGGATAAATGGGATAAGTGTGCACACAAGAACCCTGGCCAAGGAACTCCCAGGGGCCAGTGTGGCTCTGGCTGGAGCATGGGGGGCTTCCTGGAAGGAAAGGGCAGCCTGGTTCACTGAGGACTCCTTGCCAGCACCTCTTCAGAGAAATGTGGGTCTACTCCCACCAGGGAGCCTCAGGGAACCAGTGTGGGCCACGTTCTCCATTGGTGCCAGTTCCTCTGTCTCTAAGGGATGGACGGGGCCCAGCCCACAGTGGTCAGCTCTCACTGTGGGCCAAGGGAGATGCACTCTGAAAAGGGGCAGCCACGGTATGAGCCTGGGTGTCACCATCCCAGGCCTGGGCTCAAAAGGCCCACTTTGCCGTCAGTGTGGTATGCGTGGCTGGCTGACACTGGCTTCATGATATCTTTAGATCTTTCTGTGTAAAATGAGGACAGCACTCCCATACTGAACTGTGGAGGGCCCTGGAAGGTGACTCAGGAGAGGCCAAACAGTGGGCTGTGCCCCTTCTCCTTTCTGGGAAGCCATCTCCTGCAGCTCCTGGAAGCTGGCTGGTCCTACTGTAGGGCCTCTCTCCCAAGGCCTGAAGTTGGGGGGGCAAAGTCAGAGAAGGTGTGGTCTCCTGCTAGCCCAATGGGAAAGCAGACACACTGCACCCAGACATACTCAGGCACTGGGGGCCCAGACCCAAGGAGAAGGTGAGAATCAGGTTTACCTGAAGGCCCAGACCCAAGAAGCACCTCCCCGGGTACTACTGCGGTGCCTGCCAATCCCACAGCCCAGGTGGATCAGCCTAGAGTCTGTGGCTCCTGTGACTCCTAGGGACTAAGTGCTTGGCTGATCAATGGGTGCCTGTGATAATCAGATTACTGGGCACCAGGCTGGTGATGGAGAAAAGTGAGAGGGGCATGGTGGGAGGAGCACAGGCAGAAGAAGGGGATAACCTGCTCACCCTACAGAAGCCTCAGCACCCACACTCTGTTCCCAGTGCAGAGCTGGTCATTTGTGGGACCCCCTCCTAAGTCTTCTTGCAGAGTGGGTGGTTCTCTTCCAAACAGGCCAGGAGCTTGGGGGCCAGGGTCCCTCGCCTTTTTCCCCTGCATTTCCCATGGCCCTGGCAGGGTAAAGGGTGGGGGACTGGCTCCTTCTGTGGCAGGCTCTTGTCAGTGTGAACTCCTGTCAGGCACAGGCTTTCCAAGGCACCTCTCCTCTGCCCTCAGGAGGTTCCTACAGCCTCTCCTCTGAGGTAGCAGTGCCTATCAGCAATGGCCTGGAGCAGTGCCATATGTACCTCTGCTCCCTGGATTTCAGCTAGTCGCACTCTTTTCTACAAGTGTCCTTTCTCCAGAGCAGCTGACCCTGTTTGCAGAGAAGGTGCTTTTAGTAAGGTGCCTGGAGGCTCTTACCATGGACGGTGACCCTGGCGCTGCAGGACACTTGCCCCAAGGCGTTCTCAGCCAGACAGGTATAGACACCATCATCCTCTGGCAGGGTGTCCTGGATGCGGAGCTCAGCCACGCCAGCCTGGCAGGTGGAGTGCGCATACTGGATGGGCTGCCCTGGGAGGGAAGCACAGGGAGGCTGAGATGGGGAGCATGTGGGATGGGACAGGAGCCCTGTTCTCAGCAGGGCTGATGCTGGCATGATGCTAGAGCTGGCCCATGTCCACAGGGGCAAGACTGGGCCTGGAAACACAGAGGGAAAAGATTCTGGAGGATTCTGGAAGGCAGGCGGGAAAGAGACACAGATCTGGGCAATTTGTGTTAAGTAAATAGTCTCCAGTCCGTGTCCTCAATTTCACAGAATTCAGTGCCTGGAAAGAATCTTACAGGGTCATTTGGCCCATGGCCCAGGCTCCAGCGGAGCAGACTTTGCCCAGACTGAACATGTGGCTCCCAGCTCCTTTTAGATGTCTCCAGAAACAAAGATTCCCTTTCCCATTGTAGATATTTATCAGAAAGCAATTGTGCATGCCCACCCTAGTGTTGCAATTAGGTTTATTTCCCCTGTGCAGTTAGGTGCATCTTAGCATTCATGGAAAAACTAACTATGGGGAACTAAAAATGACCAGTCTTCTATGAGAAGTCCTTGATTTTTAATTAAAGTCCTGCGTAGAGACAGAAATGCTTACAGGGTACTTTAGTAGTTTCCTTAATGTTATATGTTCCTGAGATTTTATCACTCCAGGATATGACCTCTTATTTCTAGAAGAAAAAAATGATCTCATTCCTGAAGACTCTGGCGTTAGAGCAGGAATGTGTCCATTTGCCATATAGGAAGCAACTGTCAGTCCCTTCCCTTGCCAGGCCCTGTGATCCTGGTTTGCACTTCTTAAAAGCAGGGGTGGGTGGTGGGGAGGGAGACAGTACTGAAAGAAATGCTCTCCCTGCAATGCAGTGTTTTCTTCTGCACATAGCAACACTTCTCGTCTCCGCAACAGTTTGGCAAGGAGGCAGCCAGGCATGCCCCAGGGATGGAGGGAAGATGGACTTCCCAACCTGCCACACTCCATAAAATGAAACTGGGTGGGAAAAGGCAGGGGCCGGGATCCTGTCACTGAAGGGCCTGAATACTGCTCTGTGCTTTTATTCTTTGTGACAGTGACACCCCCAAAACCTCTTCCTTGAAATCACCAGCACATTCCCTGACTGTCAGCAATGAGCCTCTGCTGTCCAGACAGGCACCAGCAAGCTCTGTGAGAGCTCTCCAGTTATTGGAGTGCAACTCATTTCAGCCCCACAAACAGGGATGGAATGGAGGCCCCCAAGAAGGAGCTGTGGGCTCAGGGCACGTCAGAGTTGGGAGTTTTGAAACACCTTCTGCATGGAGACTGGGTTGGGCCAGAGTTGAAGCCAAGAAAATCCAATTTGAGCATGATTGCCCTCTAGAGGGAAGGGTGCAGAAATACCAAGCTCTACCAAGAATTCAGCCCTGAGGGGTGTAAAACTAAACCACAGCCCTTGAGCTGAATCTGACCTGTGGCCTGTTTCTGCAGAGCCTACCAGCTAAGAATAATTTTTATACGTTTTAAACAGCTGAAAAAAGTGAAAGGAAGAAAATTTCATGAATTCACATTACAGAATTCACATTTCAGTGATCATAAATAAAGCTTTATTACCACACAGCCACACTCATTCAAATACTGTCTATGCTGTTTTTAGGCTGACAGTAGAGTTGAGGAGTAATCACAGAGATTTAGGGACCAGAGAAGCTGAAGAGATTTACTATCTGGCCCTTCAGAGGAATGGATATTAACCCTTGCTCTAGCCCAGTGATGCTGAACCTTTTAGAGCTTTCAGGGATAACAAACAGCCCACTGCAGCATATGTGCCATAGATTCACCACCACTGCTCTAGACTCTGAGCCAGGCAGGGAAGCCCTGAGTCAGAAGGGAAACTCTTCTTCAGGTCCACAATTAGTCCTGGTGTCCATATCCTGCTCTTGCTGCAAGGAGGAGGAGGCGGCGGCTGCATCTTTCAGTAATCCCAGGCCCCACAGGAGTTTGGTCCTTATGTGAGGTATGGAGGGAAGACAGACCTCACTTATCTACCCAAGATGGCTACACAGTAAGAGTACGCAGCATCTCCTCCCATTCAAAGCCTGAGCAGACTATATCAACATGGAGGGTTCATGGGCAACATGTCATGATGCAGAGGCACCTGGGGAGCTGTGGCACACAAGTTATTCCTGCTCTGCCTGAGGAGCCTATTTTATCAACCGGAGAGCTGACTGAGATTCTGAACCTTCTCTTTCCCATTCCCCACCATAAAGAAGCAAGTACCAAAGAGACAAAGGGGGTGCCCTAGGCCCCATGTCTACAGCTCAGTGGTGGAGAAGGACCATCATCTAGGCCTCCTGACTCCAAGTGGATGCTTTTCCATCCTCCCCGTGGTCCCGCAATACAGGCCCTGCCCAGTCTTGTCCATTGAATGGACTGTTCTGTTATCAAATCAGAACTGTCCTACACTTTTGAAATTGAAAGGCTTTTTTAAAAAGAGAAGGGTGATAATATTTGGTAATTAATTTTTTTCAAAGGACCTTACTTGGCTAAAAACCAAAGAAGTGTTGCCATGTCTTTATAGGGTTATAATTAACATAAAAAAGAATTACTAGTCTGTGAACCCCAGAATCACCTGCCATTAAATAAAAGGCAAGATTCCTTGAACAACTCCTGGTATGGCTCATTAGTTTGTTCAACAAATATTTATTGAGGGCCTGTTATGAGTCTGACCAGAGGAACAGACATTAAATTGTTCATGTATCTATACCTCAGGCATCTTGTTGACCACTTTATATCATTTGATCTCACAGCCACCACCCTGCAAGGTCAGTGGCAGTACTGCCACCATGCAGATGAAGAATACAAGGCTCTGGCAGGTTGCAAACATGCTTAGCCAGTTGGCAGCAGATTTGATTCCTGTGTTTTCTCCTAACTCCTAACACAGCTTTCTCCAGCTCCTAACAGTATACCCTGGATTTCTGAGGTATACATGGTTGGGAGTGAGATGTGAGAATCAAAGGCTTTAGGGGCTGGGGTGAGGTGGGGGACTCACCATTGAGTAGCCAAATGATTTGGGGCACTGGGGTCCCCTGCACAGAGCACTGCAGCACAAAATCCTGGCCCTCGATGACGGTGCAGTCCTTCAGGACACTGGAGAAGGAGGGAACCACCTCCATCTCGACTGGCTCTGTGTGGATGAAAGAACAGACAACCATGTCAGATCACAGCCTGCCCAATCTGGATACAGACCAGAATCACCTCAGGCCTCACAGGCTGACACCATGCTGCTCTGAGCACCAGGGTTCCTCCACAGCCTGGCTATGCCTTTCTTACCTTCATGCTTAGGAAGTACCAGTCTCAGGCACCTGGATCCCAGGGCAGAGGGCCTGGCAAGGGCCTCTCACAGCCACAAGCCACCCTAGCTCTGGAGCAGCCTTTTCTCCACTGTGGCTGGGGCACCTCCTGTCTGCTCGTGGCATTTGCTATCCTGAGGCATCCTGAGTCTTCCCCCTTCCCTCCTGCTTGGTCTGACTCTACTTTCTAGTATTTCTTCTCTTCTTCTGCATGTACTACCAGTGATCACACAGTCTTATTAATACATTTTTACTTGTAAACACCACAGAACCATAGTGAGGATATTTCAATTTTAAATTATTTTGATTATTTTTTTCCAGTTGCAGTGCTGAATGAAATGACAAAGATTCACATGTGTTTGCTTTTCCAAGTGTAATTTGTGCCCCAACCCAGGTCAAGGGTGCAGAATGGCTGGGGCCTGGGAACATACATGGATATCCACGCACATCAGAGATCTGCCAAGCTTACTTTCCAAAAGCCTTCTACACTTTTGGGGGATTTTAATATAAACCATAGGTACTTTGCAAGAAAGACTACTCAGTACAGAGATGAGAGAAAAGCATACTGATCCTTCTAAACCTCTGAGTCAAAATAGATCTTTCCTCCTTTTAAGTTGATGTTCGCAGGTATTTTTTTTTTTAACAATGATGGAAGGCTAGCTAACACATTTAGACTTTATAGAAAGGAAGAAAACAATTGCAAGTCACATGTCTGCTAAAGGACTTGTATTCACAACATATTCTGAACTCTTAAAACTCAACAATTAAAAACAATGACTCAATTTTTAAAATGGGCAAAGTATTTGAATAGGTTTTTTTCCCAAAGAAAAACCACAAATCACCAATAAGTACATGAAATAATACTCAACATAGCTGCATAGAAATGCAAATTCAAAATTGCAAAGAGATGATTTAAAAAACAGAAAATAATAAATGTTGATGAGGATGTGGAGATACTGGAACACTTGTACATTACCAGGAGAATATAAAATGGTGCAGCCCTTATGGAAAACAGTTGGCCAGTTCCTCAAAAGGTTAAATGTAGTATTGTCACATGACCCAACAATTCATAGTATATGCCCTCAAAACTGACAATAGTGCATTAGCTGCTTTCCTTGTCAGGGGACACAATACGACACCCACAATTTAAAAGAGGAGAGGTTTAGTTTGGCTCACGTTTCAGAAGTTTCAGTCAATGTTTAGCAGGCTCAAACACAGAAACTGGAAAACAGAAGGGCCTATGTGGAGGAAAGCTGCTCACATCATGGTGGCCGGGAAGCAGGGAGAGAAGGGAGGAGCCTGGGAGCACATACATCCTTCTGGGTCAAGCTCCAGTGACCTGGTTCCCCCGACCAGGCCCTAGCTCCTAACAGCAAGTCAGCTATTGTGCTCCCATGATTAAAAGAATCATACCACAGTGATATATGTGTGCCCATGTTCAAAGAGGCACAGTTTGCTATAGCTAAAACTTGGAAACAGCCCAAGTGCCCATCAACTGGAGACTGGATAAAGAAAATGTGGGTTTTTTATAAAATGGAGTACTACTCAGCCATAAAGAATGAGAAATTAGAGACATTTATAGCTAAATGGATGCACATTGAGGCCATACTCTTAAGTGAAATAAATAGGATACACATGTGTAAATACTGAATAGTTTCTCTAGTGTGAGAAAGTGAAGGTGTAAATAAGTATCAATAAAGTAAGTATCAATGAAATAAGATAAATGTAAATAAGATCCAAATGTATAATGAATAATGTGAAATAGGAAGAAAAGTGGCAAAGGGGAAGGGGAAGTGGGAGGGGTAGGGGAAAGGAAAGAAGGGAATGGAATTAATACGACAAAATGAAAAAATAGAAACAAGCTCTTTGTACATATAGAGGGGTGGAGGGGTTGAAGGGAGGGCAGGGGAATGGGAAAAAAATAAGAATCAAGATATTTTATGTAAAAAAAAAGATATTTTATATAAAGGTACAACTCTCCAATGATGAATGTCATTATATTGTATACCTAAAATGTATCAATAAAATTAATTAAAAAAAAAAAAGAATCACTGCCAGATCTGGGCATGGTGGTGCATGCCTGTCATTCTAGTACTCTGGTAGGCTGAGGCAGGAGGCTCACAAAGTCAAGCCCTGCTGGGGCAACTTTGTGATTTAGGGAGATCTTGCTTCAAAATTAAAAAATAAAAAACATGCTAGGGATGTAGCTCAGTACAAAGACCCTGGGTTCAATGCCCAGTATTAAAAAAACAAACAATAAACAACAACAACAACAAAAACAACAAACTTCTAGGAGCAATGTATTAGGTAATGGCAGGTGGGTGGGAGTGATGTCCTGCTGGAGCTTTGGGGTGTAGAGCTGAGGGGTTGAAGCATCTGCAACATGCGAAGCACCCCTGAGAAGCTGGGGTCACAGGAGGGATATACTCACTTTCCACTAGGAGGGTCCAGGTGCAGGACACCTGGCCTTGGCTATTGGAAGCTGTGCAGCTGTACTGGCCACTGTCCCTGGCCCGGGCTCTCAGCAGGCAGAGGTAATGGGATCCCCCGTGCTCATAAACCTCAGTGGTGCCTTCTCTTGTCTGCACAGGGATACCTTCCAGGAACCAGGCCACTTCAGGCTTCGGGATCCCTGAAACTACAGGCAGGTGAAGAACATGAGGTCCTCTCACCCAAGGGAGGCACACTGTGCTCGCAGAGTGGAAGGAAGTGCTCAGGCGGGGTGGGGCTCCTTCCCACTCTCTAGCCTGCTTGCTTACCTGAAGCTTGCACTCGATGGGAATAAAGATAAGCCTAGGTCCTCAGGGAAGAGGAATGCTAGGGTGGTGGTACGCAAGGCCAGGAAGAGGAATAAAGAGGAGAGAAGATGGCTGCTGGTGTTCTCATGATGGCAATGGTGAGAGTTGTGTTCCTTCTAGGGTGGTGAGAATTAGGGCACTGGCCAATGCTGTATTTTATAAGCAACAACAGACCACTGGTGGGTGTCTCTCCAGAATGAAGGACTTTTCTAGACTGAATCTTCCTGAAGGGAAGACCCCTGGAAGGTGGCATCCTGTGGACCCAGTGAAGGGGGTTTGGTGCGGAAGCAATGGAGTGGCCAGTAGGAGGCTGGCTTTTGGGAACTGGGAACCTTACCAGATCTACTCACCTTCGCACCTGAACTTGACTGTTTCATGTTCGCTGACTTCTAGGCTTTGGGGCTTGTTCTCAAACTTGGGCAATGTTGACTCTCTCTGGCTTTCCATGGGGGTTTTCCTGGTGGCAACTGTACTCACAACTTCTGGGCTTTCCAGGCCAGACCAACTGGTGGGGTGGGTGGCTGGCTGGGAAGCAGCTGGTCTCTTCTGCTCTTCTCCAGAAGGAGACAGAGCCCCCAAGGTTGGTGCTCTGGGTTCTGGCTGGACTTTTGTGGCCTGCAGGGTGATGGTGCTGGAAGTCTTCTGGACCTTTCTTGGGGAGTCCCTGCACGGCTCTGGTTCAGTCTCCCACAGGGAATGTGAAGGGCTGTTTGTGACCCAGGCCAGAGAGCCACCTTTCTGCAGGCTGGAGCTATTCTTACTTCCGGCCATTGTCTCCAGGCTGTCCAGTTTCAGCCCCTTTTTGATTCCATTGGTCACCTCCCTCCTCATGTCAGCATCAGGGGCCTTTGTTTCTCTCACAAATGACCTGTGGTATGGTGGTGGGTTGAGAGGGAGGAGGAGGAGCAGAGTAATCATCTGGTTATTCACAAACATTCTCCTTGTAAGCACAGATTCCAGGAATCACAAAAACCCACAGATTAGGGGAGAGGAAGAGCAGTATTTCTCTGCACTTTGTTCAGTGTCCCAAGCCAGAGCACCAGAGCTGTTTTTGTTTTTTGGTACTGGGGATCAAACTCGGGTCCTTTTGCTTTCGAGGCAGGTGGCGGCACCACTGAGCTAAATCCCCAGCCCCCAGGGCTGTTTTTGACCCTTCCTGTCCTTACCTTCATCCAGAGCTCTGTTTATCTATACTTCTGTTCTCCTTGGGGGCCCCAAGTCCAAACCACCCAGCTGGCGTGCCTGCTCTCATAGGCCCTCTCTAATCCAATTCTACTCAGCAAGTGTAGTTAATCTTTCAAGGACATAAATTATAACACCTGAAGCTGTAGGACTTTCCACAAGCTTTCTAATCTCTTCAGAATAAAACTGAGCATCGTAAGGTGCTTTTAAGTGAGCTTGCTCCAGCTCCCTGTGGACCCTCAGAAGACACTGTCACACTGCCAGCCACACTGTAGCCATACCAGTGTTCTTCTGGGACCCCCACAGGCCCCCTCTCCTCTCAGAGCTCACACACACTGTTCCCTCTGTTTGGAACACATTCTCTTGGGATTTTCTTTGCCTGCTAAAATTACAATTCACAGGTCTGAGCTCAAATATGTAGTTTGCAGAAAGGGTTCTCCTAGCCTTGAAGTCTGAATTAACATCTCTGTCATTCTTCATCACAAATAGGTCACAGTAGTAAGTACAAGTTTGAGTGACTGTTTAAGCTCTGCTCACAGTAGGCAGCTGACTCACCCTATGTACCAAGGCCTAGTTCTGGGCCTCACACATAGGAGAGAAAGCTTCTTGTGACTGTGGGCTGAGTGAGCATGTGGATTCTGGCCTGGTGTCTATAAAGTCTTCCCAAGCATGGCTAAGTTGGGGATATAGAGGAAGATGGCAGCATGGAGTTTTTATGAGTCTTGATACTGCTAGCAACCTTCATTCACAACTGGAGGGCATACTAGGAAAGGAGAACAAAGCAGAACATCCCAAATAAAAGTACCCTAAATAAAAACACTCTTAAACCCAGGTGAATCTTCCTTGCTACAAGATGACTAGGAAAATTCAGGGCATTTTCCCATGACTCCCTCCTTTCCTTGCAAGATATCCCAAGGTGGAAAACAAGAATCACAAAGCCTAGCCATACCTGTTGACCTTGTCCAAACCTGGAAGAGGAGGGAAGAACAAAAAGACAGTTACTGGAATATTTCATATGCCTAGAGGAGAAAATGATAAGACAATATCCCTTCCTTATATTACAGTTTTCATGCCCCAAATGTCCCTGCCACGATGGTCCCACCCCATCTCACTGCTTCCAGCCTCGCTGGTGCCGAACCTCTTTGGTTGGTCTGAGAAATTCCTCTCATCCCTGGAGAGACTGTTCAAGTTTCCAGTGTGTGTTTTTGAGTACAGTAAGTCCCCAAGTTATGAACATTCTAGTTATGAGCTTTCACGGATATGACAGGACCTTGCATTGTGAACATTCGAAGAGGCAAACAAATCACAGAAGTAGCTCATGTGTCTGCAGGACATTGTCACAGGTTTGTATGTTGTGTGCTTACTGTATAGTGTGATAGTGTACAGTATTTTTTTGTGTGTATTTGGTATTTTAATGCTTTACATTGTATATCTGTGTCAAAGGTGTATAAGACTCACTTTGTTGGACTTACAAATGAATCTGACTTTGAATGTTCTCCCAGAACAGAACTTGTTCATAAGTTGGGGACGTGCTGTACTTTAAAACAAATCCCAGGCAACATATCATTTTGTCATTAAGTACATTTTAAAATTCAAGGCTAGGGTAAGTGAAGGGACAGTGGCTGAAAATTCTACTCCAGATGCTTGATAGCAAGTCCTGACATGCAGGGAGATGTGAATCACATTCTTTGATCAGAACCAGGATTTCTTGTTTTAGCGGTTCCACTGGAATAGAAAATATACCAGCATGTACTGAACACAGAATGAGTCAGGACTGTTTCATGAAATGTGTCTCAGTTAAATGTGTCTATATGTGCACATGTATTCTGGGTTGCAATGTAAAATAAATTTCTTTCTGTGGATTGTGAAAAATACTTGAGCCAAAAAGGTACATGCAGCAAGGTGACATAGTTTCTGAGAAAGGAAGGAGAGGCAAAAGAGAAAAGTCATAGAAGGAAAGGGAAAGGTGAAAGTCACTTCCCCTCCTGAGCCTCAAGCAAAAGCCGATTCTGTGACCAGTGAGGTCTGTGTCCACTGGAGATCAAGTCCAGTGATGTGGCATTCAGCCCCCTCCCCGTGTGCACACTGTGGCTTCCCCAGTCTGTACTGGGAGCAACTACGAGGAGTGAATGGAGGACACGTATTCAGAGAGATCCCAAAGGAAAAACTGACAGTGGATGATGACCCAAGCACGAGACAGGCAGGCTAACCAGTCTGGGGAGAAGACCATGGGGATCCTGGTGGAACGAGTTAAGTTGAGGGGACATTTGATTTGAAGGACAGAGTGGCTAACAAGCTCAAT
Organism: Heterocephalus glaber; assembly: GCF_000247695.1. The sequence continues at coordinate 2,061,337 of NW_004624912.1, forward strand.
TTAGTCAGGGATGATGGCAAGACATCAGCAATGTCCACTCCTTCAATCAGTGGAAGTACAAATAAGGTGTGTGAACAAGAAGGAAGGACAGAAGAGAGAGGGCTGGGGTCAAGTGTAGGGTCAGAAGTGAAGGGATAGCCAGTTCACAGCTCTTCCTCTAGGGTCAGGTCAGTACTGCTTTCTTCTTGTCCAAAACCCTGCCCCAGGGAACGTACAGGTACGTAAGGAACAAGTGTCCAGCACCAGGAAGGGGTCCCTGTGCGCCACACCCCTTACCTGGCGTAAGGGATGGAGAGCTTACCTGGGATGGAGAGCTCTGCCGACATGGAGGCCTTTCCTGACCCGTTTACCACCAGGCATGTGTACATGCCCACATCCTCCTGGGTGACCGCACGAATTTCCAGGACCTGCATCCCATTCTTCTCAGACATAGAAACACGGGCACTCGGCTGCAGTGCGACATTTCCCTGTGGATGGCAATAGGATAGCTGGGTCACAGAAATTTGCTCACCTTTTGGCACTATTTGACTCCTGTGGGACAGACCTCTGCTCTAAGCTGTCATGCTCAGAGGACAGTGTGGACCAGTGAGCATCCTGCATTGAGGTCTGTGTATAGGAGATGGTTTTAGGTCCAGCTTAGAGCAGATGCATGGGAAATGTTTCAAAGGAGCCTAGACTTGAGATAGGGAATCCTGTATTCCTCACTTCAGTTTGTCTTTGCCTCTCCTCTACCTGTTCCAGATGTTCCTCGCTGTCCTGCGCACCCCCACCCCATCTCATTGGCTCTTCCACCTCTATTCACTTTCCCAGCCCTGAATGATTGCTAATGTGATTCCACCTGGAGTGTCCTAACGTTCTGAGGTAGGTAGCATTCTGTACCTCACAGATAAAGAAACAAGATTCCAGAGATTGAATGACATGTTCAGTGTCTCATGCTTTCTGAACAGGGAGCTGTGGCCTTAAACCTAGTAACCTAACTTCAAATTCCACTCTCTTGAAATGTTCCAGTCTGAACTCAGAAGTTTTATGCTGTTTTCTGAGTGTGAGGATTACAGGAACACTATGGTCTGAATAACAGAGGGAGAGCATGCAAATGGGTAAACACATGCATCACTGTCAAACACAAAAGAACCCTCGAGAACTGCCTACTGCTGAAACAGAAGGAACTGATTAGAAAGACAGACTTCTACTAATCCAAGGGTCTAACCCTGAACTCCTAGACTTCACTGGCCTGGGTCAGAGCCAGGCAGACAAAACCTTACCTTGAGCCAGGTGACCTGAGGTTGGGGCCGCCCAGTGACCTTGCAGGAGAATCGTCCCATATGTCCTTCTTTGACCACTGCTCGGCCCAGCTTGGTGGCAAACTTTGGTGGGCACTCACCCCAGATGCTAGGACGTGTTTCCACTCCTAGGGCTGAAAATCTGTCCCTGGAAAAATGTCAGCAGAGAATCCAGCCCTAGACAAGTTACCTATTCAGTCTCCCTTTCTCCACCCCATCCAAGTGCCTTACCTACCCCAAAGCTACACCTGAAACACTTTCTCCTGCCTTTCTGGAAAAATGTGTATCACCAAAACCTATTTCCTACACCTCCTTGGTGTGCAACTACACTCATTTACCTGACTCCCTTGTAGCTAGGGATACCTGAATTCTGAGCTCTGCCGAATTCCTGGGTTTTGGTCATAGACCATAAATGGAAGTGTTGTATGCAACGGCTGGCTCATGGAAAACTCCTACAGGATAACCCACACTCTTTCCTGCCACCTCTAGATACAGAGGCTCTGGAGAGGGGCTTACCAAATGGAGGAAGAAGCCTTGGCTCCTGGAAGAGAATGTGGAAAGCTCTTTACCTGTTCAAAAGCATCTGGATTGAACCTTCCTTCACTGAGAAATAAACTTTCTCCACATTGAATCACGGCCATTTGGAGCTTGTCTGTGACAGCAGCTACTGATAATTGCCTAGTCAAATCCGCTCATTAAATCCTTCTGACTTGCCTGTGTTAGAGTCCCTTGAAGACTATGGTCATTCTCTACTCCCTTAGCATTTAGCAGGTGGGCCAAAGAGGCCCACCCTTTAGTTACAACCTAGGATACCCAAGAAGACTTACTCCATGGGCCTATCCTGGTCAAGTCAGCAGGAAAAGCCAAGCCAATCCTTACTCTAGCTTAGACATCCCAGAACTTACCCCAGGCTTTTGGAAGCAACAGGATGACCACGCTTCTTGGCAAAACTCTCTGCAAGTATGAAACAGAAAGATGTTGAACAGTCAGGTGTGTGCCACCAATGTAGTGCAGTGAAAGTCAGAAGATTCCACAACAGGGGAAGGTGGGCAATGGTGGTAACAGTTCACTCTGGTGAGCATGTGCTAAGTCACCAGGGGTAGGGGGCTAGGAACTCCACACACATTATCATGTGAATTTCTTGCAATAACTTAATGTGGCTGGTACTACACTATCCTATTTGTTAAATGTATGAGAAAAATAAGATTCAGAGAAGTTAAGTCACCCATGCAAAGTCAGAGAGCCTAGAACAGGAATTCACCCAGGCCTGCCAGGTTCTAGAATATTCAAGCACTCTGCTGAGTTGTAAGGTGTCACCCTGGAACATCCATTGTGGGGGTTAACCTTCCAGAACATGACACACTTCAATGGGAGGAGGGATATGCCCGCTTACATCTCCTAATAGGTCTGAGGAAGGCCCAGCAAATATCAAATTGAAATGGAGCAGGGAGGATCATTCCAGATGAGCTACAATGCAGCCAGCACCTTCCGTAAAATCTACAGTGCTGCCCACTGGGCACTGCCAGGTCTGGGAGAGAAGGTGCTGATCCTGGTGAGCTGCTGAAATGCTTGTTAGGAAGCAGTTAAACAGCAAACCCAGACAGACAGCCAGGGCCAGCGCATTTTATCCAGCTGCTGCAACTAAGGAGGGACAATTCATAAGGTGACCAGGAAATAACTTGTGGGTTATTTTTCTTCTTCTTTTTTTTTTTTTTTGG
>NW_004624912.1:2084572-2099468 GCF_000247695.1 Heterocephalus glaber
AAAAAAAAAGAAAAGAAAAAGAAAAAAAGAAAACATGACATATCATGAGGGACAATAAAGATAATTAAAATATACAAACAGACACAGGCTTAAAATGTATAATGTCATCAATCCAATCCAATGTGAAGACAAAAGGGATCTGAGAACTCGGTCCTTAGAAAGGGGTAGCAGCCAAAAAAGATGGCGCAGGAAGAATTCTTACAAAATTGAAATCGTCCAAGAATGTAGCACCACAATAGCTGGAGTAGCAGTCACCAGAGCCACTCTTCTCCCTAAGTACCATGACACAGGGTCACTCCATCCTCTGTTGTCACATCATTCGTGGCCAGCCAGCTGGCCCTCCCTCTCTCCCATGGTCAGGGAGCCTAGGTTTGCAGGACAGTGATTTCACAAGAGGTACAGAGAATAGTAGTCTCAGTACTAGGGGTGACAAAGGGTTAGGAGGAGGAGAGCCTGGAGAGGGGATGGCAGGAGGCCGGGCATCCAGAAGAGGTCAGTCAGGCAGAGTCTCCAGGCCAGGCTATGTTTCCACAAGTCCTCTAGGTGATTCGGATGCACACTCTCTCAATGGTGAGAGAATCAGTGTCCTGGGCTCAATCTATTTCATGGGCAACTGAATCCTTCCTTGCTATCCCAAGTGTAGTCGCTGGACCAGCAGCAGGACATCACCTGAGTGTGGCTGGAACTGCAGACCCTCAAGCTCTACTCCAGAACCTTGCAATCAGTACAGTAAGTACCCAACTCATGAATAAGGTCCCTTCTAGGAGAACAATTCATAAATCGGACTCATTCGTAATCTGACAAAGTGAGTCTTATACAGTACACCTATAAAACTTCACAATGTTAATGTTCATATGTTGGGGACTTATTGTATTTGCATGCTAACAAGGTTCCCCAGGTGACACATATGCACATGCATTTGCACTAAGCAACCCTATAATTTGGGTAAGATCTACCTGAGGTCCAGATCTCCTCTGGGTCCACCTGTCTGGCTTTTCCTGGGCTCCTGAGCATAGATCCTTAAAGTTATCCTTATTATGGCTTATATATAGATCTCCCCCCAAATCTCCATGTGCTCATAGTTGGGGCTTTGGAGTGGTGACTGGATCATGGGTGTGTGATGGGTTTATAAAGCTGAGTGTGATGTTGGGAGGTGCAGCCTGGTGGGAAGAGGTGGGAAGAGGTGAGTCACTGTCAGTGTGGTCTGTAGATATATATATTTATATACCCTGCCATGATTATATATTCCTTCCTGCTGCCATGCCATAAGCTGTTTCTCCTCTGCCATGTTGGCCTTCTCTGGACCCAGCCAATCTAACTGAAACCTCTACAAGCTGTGACCTAAAATAAACCTTTCCTCCTTTAACTTGTGGGTGTTGGGTATTCCCAGTAATGAGAAAGTAACTAAGACAATCCTCTATGACTCAAAATGACTAAAATGACCCTAGTTCCTCCAAACAAATGCCTTCTCAGACTCAGACCACCAGGTACGAGGGGACATCCACCATTTGGGTTCCTCCTCTCTCTCACACCACAGCCTCACTCTGGTGTGATGGCTCAGGATCACTTACCATGTTGTTCATCCATGTAAAGCTTCTGTTCCTTTTTCTCTGCAGGACCCTTTTATCTCTATTCAGACCGGAGTTTCTAGAACTGTACTGTCCAAAATGGTAGGCATTAGGGCCAGGGATTTAGCTCAGTGGTGCCCCACCTGCCTGGCAAGCACAAGGTCCTGAGTTCGATCCCTGGTACCAAAAAAAAATCATTTTGCCAGAGATTTAGCTCATTGGCACCATGCCTCCCTCACAAGTGCAAGGTCCTGAGTTCAATCCCTGGTTCCAAAAAAACCCCAAAATGGTAGGCATTAACCACATGTGGTTATTGAGCTCCAAAATATACAAAGTCTGAATTCAGATTGCCATAAGGGTAAAATATACCCCAGATGCTGGAGAATGTAAAATACTTCATTAGTAATCTTTACATTGATTATTATACATTGGAATAACCCTTTCAATATATTGGACTAAGTAAAATAGTTTATTAAAATTAATTTCAACTGATTTTATACATGTAGCTACTAGCAAACTTTATATATGTGGCTCACATTATATCTCTATTGGACAGGGCTGTACTAGAAAGGAAACTTCCAGAGGGCAAGCACCATGGATGCTCCTTGCTCTGCACCAAGGCTCAGTGACCTGTCCTCTGGAAGAGGTAGGCGTCATAACTGGCTTCAGGGAGTGTTTTCTGGTCCCTGATGCAGAAGTGGAATGCACACAGGCCCACTCACGATGAAAGAGGCTGCAGTCACAAGGCCAATTTCTATTTCCTAAGAGGTAGAAGGCATAATACATTTCAGCCCAGTACATATCTGAAATCTTAGATTCTTGGGAGGCTGAGACAAAAGGATCACAAGTTCTAGGTCAGCCTGGGCAATCAGCCAGACCTTGACTCAAAACAAAATTTTTAAAAGGTATGTGAATATCGTTTATGGGCAAAACTTTTGCTTAGCATGTGTGAGGCCCTGGATTCAATCACACACACACACACACACACACACAGAGAAGGCATAACACATCTTATATGCCCGAGCTTGAGTCTTCCCCAATTAAATGTGAAGGGGGCAGAGTCTAGAGTCTGAGCCTTTTCTCTTCCTCTATAACTGTCCTGCCTCACTGGCTTTCCTTTCCCATGACCCACATGGCATGTGGCCATGTTTCCACATGGCTGAGATAGCAGCTCCCATTTCCTCAACAATGGGAGTTGAAAGGGGGCTTTCAAACTATTTAGGTTTTATACACCTCCCCTGCAGTCCTAACACACCATAGTCTTCCCTTCACGTGGATCACAGAAAATAAGGGCTAATTCAGGCTATAGAAGACATGGAATTCACACCTTTTAACTGCAGAAACTGAGTTTCAGATGTTTGTCATGTATGTGATTGGCAAAAGTTGGGATCAGGACTTTAGACCTCGATTCATAACTCAGTGCTCTCTCCATTTCCCCAGCTCCAAACAAGAAATGAGGAAAGGAGGACAGGGTAAATCTTGTTGGTGGGCCTCAACTCAACTTTGGGCCTAGAAAAGCAGATGAGATGGAGCCAGCATGACTGACAGTGAGGCTGAGGCTCTGACCAGGGCCCATTTTCCATCTGGAATGGCCCAGACACAGGAACTTCAAGGTCATTACAATAAGTGAGTCACTGGCTTAAAGAATTTAGGGAAAGCATCCAAACTATGCTGTGGGGCAAACAAGACACAGGGCAAAGAATGGTCACTACTCAGGTACACCTTGTCCCTTTCTGGGACCTTCCCTGGCTACCTTACCCCTCCATTCACAGATCCCCTGGAGACTAGGTTGGGAGCATGGTCTCCTGAACATGGGAGGAGCGAGTCTGACCCCCTGGTTTGTGAGCGCTTATGTACAAAGGTTGAAGAAACTCTGTTTTACTTTCCAGGGACTGGCAGATCCCCATGTCCAGTGGAGCAGCTTTGGCATATCAGGGCAAAAGAACAGTTCTACTCATGGTCAAATGTTTTTCCTAGATGTTTTAAAGTTATTAGGATTTGGGCCAGGGATTTAGCCCAGTGGTTCCGTTGCCTGCCTAGCAAGTGCAAGAATCTGAGTTCGATCCCCGGTACAAAAAAAAAATAATAAAGTTATTAGGATTTAAGTACAGAGGAGGAAAAAATGGCAAAATGACTAATTGCTGTCAACACATTGGTGGTTTACCTCCCACATTTTGTTCAGAATTACGCAATATTTTTTAAACAGTCACATATTACTTCACAACGATGCTAATGATGAGGCTAAATATTGCTCGTTCATTCCTCAAATATTCAGAAGGGACCCATGAGGAGGTTCCCCATGTGCTGGAGAGCAGCAGTGGACAGGATGGAGACACCCTCTCAGTGCTTCCAGGCCTGGGGTGAGGGAGAGAGCAGTGTCAAAGAGCAGGAAGTCCTAGAAGAAAACCTGGAGGGGCAGGGCAAGAGGCTGGGGCCAGAGTGCCCAACAAGAGGTTCTCCCAGGAGACTTTGGAGCAGAGACCCAGAGGACATGAGGGCGTATCAGGTGAAGGGGTGTGGGAGGATGAGCGGGTCAGGAGGGGCAGGAGTCAGGGCTGAGCCAGGTTGCAGGGCTGAGTAAGGCCACATAAGGGGTCTGGTTTCAATTCCAGTGTGAGGGAAGCCAGGGGGAGGCTTGAGAAGGAGAGAGAGTACTTCCTAGTGTGACCAACAGAGTTGCTTGCTTGGATGTCTTCCTCGAGCTCTCAGGAGAGAGCTGAGGCAGGAACAACAGGCCTGGGGCTGACAGCCCAGCCCCCAGCCCCCTTCCTCCTGGGACTCACCTTCCACAGTCAGCTCCACAGTCACCTGGCGGGCACCACTACTGTTGCTGGCTTCACAGGTGTACTTTCCCTTGTCCTCCCCACAGACAGCACCAATAGCAAGGCTGAAAGTCCCTCGGACACCGAAGTCCAGCAGGAAGCGGCCCCCACTGGAGATGGGTTGCCCATTTTTGTGCCATGTCACCTGGGGCTCTGGGTAACCCCGGACCTTCAAGAAAAAGAAGGAAAAGGGTTATAATTCATAACTGCTCCCTCTGTGCCAGATGTGGTTCCAAACGCCTAACTCGTATTAACTCATTTTAAGCCTCATAACAATCTTTCAAGCAGATATGACTTTCATCTCCATTTTGCAGATAAGGAATTACTATGGTACTGGGGACTGAACTCAGGGCCCTGCACATGCTAGGCAAGTGTTCTTTCACTAAGCTATACTCAGAGCTCCATAGTTCTCTTTATATTGTCCTAGCTCCCCATCTCAGCTCTTCTGCCCCATGCCTATCTGCAGACCTGACTTCCAACGGTCAGGACAAAGATTCTTCCTAAGGAAGGAAGTCCATATAATTATTGTAGACAGCTAAGTTAGGTAGAAATATTACCCTAGATGGGGCTGGGCCCTCGAGAGAGTCAGTGCAAAGGATGAAAAAACATTACAACTGACCAGAGACATACCATTTGAAGGCCAGGCCTCAAGATAAAGATGAAATGGGCCGGGGAATTAGCTCAGTAGTTCCGCCACCTGCCCTGCAAGGGCAAGGACCAGAGTTTGATCCTCAGTACCAAAAAAAAGATAAAGGTGAAATGACCAAGCCTACATACTTCCCCAAGAGATGAGATAAATGGTAACACCTGGTCTAATGAAGTCTAGCTAGACATCAGTCACCTCAGTAGCTGACCAAGGTCCTCACACCCATAACCTTCCTGAAAAGTTCTTTGTTCTTTCCATGTATACTTGCTATGTGACTTTGTTCCCATTGGATCACTAGTACCTAAGCAACTATACTTGCAATCTTATTGGTTGATTGTAGCTTTAATCCATGTTGTACCTACGTGGTTGTGCTTTATAAAACTTCCCCTGAAATGTGGAGTCCCTGGCAACCCATTTGGGACCCCTTCTGCCTCTTAGGAGCTATCTCTCAATAAATATTTCCTACTTTTAACCTCCATTGTTCCTTAGAATTCATTCTTTGATTTGAGGGAACATAAACTTGGCTTATCTGCCATCTAGCAGGTTGAGAGTTATAATATTGCCCTTATACCATTTAGAGGTCCAATAGCATTTCTATATCATTCTTGGAGGTCTGACATCATTCCTGTATCATAATCAGCTCTTCTTTGCAGTTTATAATCTCACAAGACCTGCCTCTCTATTCCCACTGATTTGCAGCCAGCCTTCAGAGAAAAAGAAACAAAAAATGAAACTTCAGATCAATATTACCCATCTTATTTATAATTTCTAGAGAAATCCTGCTCCTATAAAAATGTAAACTAATGACAGAGATGGAGCCTGTGAGGAAATGCTTAGGTACTGAACTGAAGTCCATTTCCTAAAAAGCTGGGAGCCATTGTGGTCCCACTGAAGCAAGCTTCCCCTCGGAGACCATAGCTGGGTGGGTACAGAGAGTCTCCCAGCCATTATAGTACAAAGTGTGAGCAGCGGTTGTCTGGACTGGTAGGACTTCAGGTTCTCTTATTTTCTTTTTAGTTAACTCATAGTTTCTGATCTGTCTGCAAATAACACCCTTGGTCTTTATAAAACAGAAACAAATTAAATTTTCAAAAATGCATACCTACCTTAGTACCAAAATGGCAAGGAAAGCAAAGAAGGAATCTCCTGTCCCTCCCAAAGTTGAAGCTGAAGCAAAAGCTTGGACAGAAAGAACAAGGTACTGACAGCCACCCAGAGACACAAAAAATTCTGCAGGTCACCCACCTTCCAGTGGCCCAAGATACATTCTGGAGTCAGCCTGAATACCGTCAGGAGACCCCCACCCCCGAAAGAAACAAGCTAGGATACTACCCCTAAGGTGGCCCTAGCCATTGAGTTGACCAGGAGGAAGACAAGACAACAGACTTGTGTTCATTATGTATTTCAAGGCCAAAAAGTACCACATCAAACAGGGTGTGAAGAAGCTCTATGACACTGATATGGCCAAAGTCATCACCTTGATGCCTGGTGGAGAGAAGGCAAATGTTGGACTGCTCCTGATTATGGTGCTTTGGATGATGCACCAAAATTGAGCTCATCTAAACTGAGCCCAGCTGGGTAATTCTAAATACAGTGGACCCTTGATTTATGAACTCAATTGGTTCCTGAGGGCTGGTTGTAACTCAAGTTGGTTATAAATCAATACAGCTGAGATCTGGATGTTTACCTGGATATATGCAATAGATAACAAGAGTCAGATGAATCTTCCATTAACCTAATTAACCCAAGTTGTTCCTATGCCAGGCCTGTCTTATATATTTTTTCACCATAAAAAGCAGTTCTCCTATAATTGTGTCTGTTTGATGAACATATAGCACATTAATTAATTTGTTGAGATTCTTGCAATACTTGAATCTACCAATAGCAGTAAAAGAACTACACAAATAAGTAGGATGCACATTGGAGGGTGGCACATGTCATAAACACATAATAATCATCATCTTGTTACTTTATGTCAGCACAAATGTTCATGAAAAGAAACATCAAACAACTAGCCTGTAAAAGTGTTCTTTGTATTTTCAGAAAATGGCTAAGGAAACTTTTCTCCAGAAGCCTTGCAAGGCTAGTCAGGTAATGAATTTGCAAATCATCCTTATCTTCTTCAGCACCCTATTAGTCAGGACTGGCCCCTGTCCCAAAGACAGCACAGGTCCCTGTTTACTTCAGAGAGAAAAGATGGGATAAATCATTAACAGTACCCAGGGCATCTAGCATTCCAGCAGCAAGCCCGCTGGCCCCCTGCAGCAGGCCAGTGCTGAGAGAGGCATCAATGATTAACTGGGGACATTGTGAGTGGTCCAGACTTCAGGGACAGGACTCCTTGGTCTTTTCTCCTTATTGTCTCCACGTCTCAAAGTTACCTCTGAAATATGTTACAGTAAATATCCAAGGATTTTGTTTTAAAATGCTGAAACTGGCATCACTTAAGACAGTGGCAATTTGTAAATGATCTTTTACAGTCCTTGCTTATGAAGCAAAGGTGGGAATTTCTGTGATCTTGCTCATCCAAGGTCTGCATGATTTGGAACATCAGTACTTATCCTCCAGTATGTGAAAAATCTGTTCAAGCATTGTCTAACATTACTTGAAAATTGTTGAACTTCAAGTACAGACTGTCTGTGTGCTCTGCTAGGTAGGGAAGGCAGGGAAGCCTTGACTCTTATCAGGAGTGTGTGACAATAGCTCTGCCCCTGGGATGCCTTATGTGCCATCATTACTTCAATTAAGAAGCCACCGCTGGGATTTTTACAGTCAGGATCCTCATCAAGGGAGCAATAAACCCACTGATAATTTAGTTTTCAGAGAGCCTCCATGTACAGCATCTTATCTAATCATCTAACACTATGAGCAAGATGTCTTAGGTTGGGGTATTCAGAAGCAGAACCTGAGGCAGGGCTTCAGAGACTCTACCTGTGTACCTTGCCAATCCCTGGGGCAGCTGGGATAGGCCTGGTAAGGGAAACCATGGGCACCAGCAGTGTCCATGATAGCACAGATTACACATGGAGTGAGAAGAAAGTGGAGGGTGGATAGTTTGCTAGTGATCTCATTTGGCAGATTAAGTGGCACATTCAGGACCATAATTTTGGTCTCCAAACTGAGGGGTTGTCTCCAACCCTCATTGTAAATTTCCATTTTGGGTGAGACAAGTTCTGTAGAATCCAAAGCACTGAGGAGTGTTTAATTCTAATGGACTCTAAATCTCTTAGAGGCTAAAGCAATTATCTACTTCTCATTTTTGGGAAACATCAAAGCATTCACATAAGATATGGTCATGGCACAGTGAGTCTTGGGCTGTACTCTCAAATTCAGGGACAAGATCAGGGTCACATGTGTGCCTGTGCTGGGTACCCCTGGGAGAGTTAGAGAAGCACAGAAAAGTCATCAGGAGAGCCAGAGCCTGTGTGCTTGGGCCTGGCCTGGCTTCAAAGACTCTTCGGGTTGTAATTCCTTCTTTCCTTTTAGAGAAAATTCATCTTGATACCCAAGGTTCCTTTCATCTCTGAAGTATTATGGTTTTAAATGGTGACCCACTTAGTTCTTGAGGAAGATTCCTTCCTCGCCCCACCATTTTCCTCTAAGCCCAGCCTACAGCCTTCATGCCCTCTAATCCTCCATACAGGAAAACCAATTGGCCACAAGAGGAATGTTTCAGAACATGAATAGGCAGGCAGCCCTGAGTTTTCACCATAATGAGTTTTTGGAACTGGCCCCAAAGAGGGTCATTCTGAGGAGAATCATGTTTTTGCCACAGTAACCACATTTTAATTGGAAGTTGCATTTTTGAACAAAAGCTCAGGATCAAATAAATCAAGGGCATAACCAACAACTTGTCATAAAAATAAAGATACAGTAGCCATCGACCCTATAATAATTTCAAGCAGTAAAACTGTGTTCCAGCTTCATAAAATGTCCTCAAAAACCTTTATGGCCTCAAAAGGCCTTTAACAGGCATACAGCTCACTCCATGTATAGTAATGGCTGAGGAGAAAGCGAGGCTGTGGGCAGGAGTTGCTGAATTATCCCTACCTGTCTCATTGGAGAAACATTTTCCAAAACCCGGGAGCATCTTGAGATTTACTCAGTGACTAAAAAAGAACCATTCTCAAGGGCACCAAGCCTTTCGTTTTTCCTCTGACACATCATGGGCTTTCAGCCCATTACTCTTTGTCCAGAACAGGCCACCTCAGCCTGACCCAGACCTGTGACAGGTCTCTGCCCCCTCCAAAACTCCAAGCAAGCCACACAGCCCTCTCTAAGCTTAGTGAGTAGCAGAAAGGATTCTGCTGCTTTTCTTGATTCCCTTGTATCTTCATTTCCTTCAGGGCCTGGCCCTGGGCACATGCTGCAAACCCACATAGCTGCAAACCCACACAGCTGCAGCGCACAGCTGTGGTGGCCCAACTGTCAGCTACGTCTGGGGAAGGAGGAGGAACCAAGGCTCTGCACATGCCAAGGATGGAGACAAGGAGAGTAGCCAAGATTGAGCAAAGGCCAGGGAAAAACAGACAGCCTGGAAAGGCGCTGGGGACAGGAAAGATACCCCAGAAGATGGAGCCCAGCTGAGGAATATTAGGGCTGGGAACAATAGCCTGGAGGAGGTCATTATAGCTTATACCTAGATGTCCCCTGAAACCCTCATGTGGTCATAGGTGGGGCTTTTCAGAGGTGCCTGGATCTACAGTGTGTGATGCTGGGATTAAGGGCTGATGGTGGGATTGATTCATGGTGCGATACTAGGATTAAGGGTGCCCCACTCTGGGTGTGTCTCCCTAAGGATGGGGAGCCTGGATAGAATAAAAGCAATAGAAAGAGGGCTGCTGTTATTGCTGCTTTTGCTTGCTGCTTCTTTGCTACTTTGCTCACTTCTGCCTGCTATGAACTGTTCCTCCTCTGTGATGCCCCTCTGCCATGCCTCCCTGCCTTCGGGCCAACCAACTGTGAACTGAAACCTCTACAAACTGTGAGATAAATAAACTTTTCTTCCTTTAACTTCAGGTGATGGGTATTTTGTCTTAGCAACAAGAAAAGTAACTAAGTCAGGGGTGTTGGGAAATAGGTATTTGATTGTTGAGTAACAGAATGGACGCTGGGATAGGCTGGGCCTGGAGGAGGGGACATGCAGGAAACCACAGTGAGCCCTCTCCTGGGGTTGACAAAGGCTACTTCTCCCACTCTCACACAATTGTCTGCTGCCTGCCTGATGCCTAAGCACACAATTCTGTGCTTCTCACCATGTTACAAGGCAGATTTTTATAGTAAGTTCTCCTATAAGAGACTAGAATAGGACTGGTAATTTAAGAACTGTGGCTGAATAGAACTAAAGTCAATAGTGCTGAGGAACAGGTTGAATTAGACTTAATCCTCTGCCCTACCTCTAAGCATAAGCTCACTCAGGTAATAAGTGGTCATGGCTGCAAAGAAAAGAGAATAAAAGTATCAACCTCCTCCCCGCCAAAAAAATCAGACCCCAGGCACTATCTGTGAGAATTACCTCATGGACATGTTAGCGGGGTGAAGAGTAGAGGGCTAGCCATGGCAGAGCATGACCAGGCTTCAGGCCTACATCTGTGTCAGCACCTGGCACTGGGCCCCACAGGCAGGCAGGCACTTAATTAAGGCCTAGGATAATACCCTTGCCTCTACAAACTGAAAGCCTCAACTGAACCACAGAATCCATCAGGAAGAGATCACTGCTGATGAAAACAGCAATTAGTGAGAGGCTTACACTGCTGGCTATTGCTTGCCTCAGCCCAAGAGTGAGGACAAAGTGCTTCCATGAAAGAGGAAATCAGAATGTGGGCACACTCCTCTAACTGGCTCAGCAAATGCCACATGGGTCCCAAGAGACAAATGCTTCATGTCTCTCCCTGTGCCCTGCCAATCTCACTGCCTATGGCATAGCTTCTTGTCCTGTGACCCAAGATGCAGCTCCCAGCTTTGTTAACAGCATAAAACTATTTCTGCACCAGGAAATACCAGTGCTTACGAACACTGGAATTGTTGCACCTCCTCTACACAACTCACATTCTTACAGATAACTTTAAGGCATCAGGTTCATACTCAGGTACAAACTTAACACTTTAAGAACTTCTACTCTAGTTGAATTGGTTTATTCATTTATTAGTTTGTTTGTTTGTTTTGAACCAAGGTCTTGTTAAGTTGCTCAGGTTGGCCTTGAACTCATGATCCTTTTGCCTCCATCTCTCATGTATTTAAAATTGTAGGTGTGGAGCTGGGGATTTAGCTCAGTGGTTCCACCACCTGCTTCCCAAGCGCAAGGTCCAGAGTTCAATCCCCGGTACCAAAGAAAAAAAATAACATAAAATTGTGCACCATTGCAACCAGCTTATTATTTTTTTAAGAGCAAAACCTAACTTGAACAATGATCATTTTTATGTAACATTACAATGCACATTTAGAAACAAATATCAAGTCTGTTGTTTCACCACATCACCATCCCCTTCCTGTAACACTATGTGCACTTTTGAGACAGGGCACACCAGTGGATTTCTGCCTCATTGAAGAATGCAGCCCTGGAATTTCAAAGGGCATGGACAAATTCTGGGAAAGAAACAAATCTGGGGTGATAAATCTGAAGTCTCTATCCAGTCATGTTGGACCTGGAAAGACAGAGATACTTCACTGGCAAAAGTGATGGATGGAGCAGAGGGTTGCTCCCCAAACCACACAGAGCATCAACCTTCCAATCAGCAGAGCCAGGGACCTCAAGACTCTGATATGGGTTGGCTTTTCCTGAGAAGGCCCTGCTTTATGAGGATCTCTGAGGATTGGAAGTCCTTCTTTTCAAAAGCAGGGGTGGCAAAGATGACCCAAGGATCTTGATGACCTGAGAGCAGCATGACATGGCCTCTCTGGCTTAGTTTCAGAATTTCGGTCTGCTTGGCTGCCTTTCTCACCCAACACCTGCTTGCATGCATGTCCACCACACAAAGTATGCATTCTGCTCAGACTCTCCCAGGTGGCAGGCTACGAAGGAGAGAGATGAGCAGGTGAGGGTATGGAAACATGATCTTTTATGCCACCTGCATCCCTATGGCCAGGGGAAAATCTCTGTGCCTTTGTTGGAAAATACCTGGCGCATGTGGCAAAGAGCAGCCATATGAAGATATCACATTAGGGTAAGATGTCTTCCCTACACCCCCAAGTTCTCAGAGGCTTCCTGATGTACATAGAGAATCATGGCAGAGATTCAGAAATTGTTCCATGTGCAGTGTCAGAGTCTGGCTGGCCATCAGGCTGATGAAAACAATCTTTCTCAAAATATTTACATTCTCACCAAAATAACACCCGTATGTAGTTAAGATGCCAATTGGTACTGTAAGTCATAAAAAGCAGGCCTCCACTCCACCTCTCCCACCCCCACTTCCACTTCCCTGAGGTAATCACTTTTAACTCTTGGGGGCATTTCTTTGGGCATTTTCTTCCATTATTTCTAAACAACAACCTTACACAACTCCTACTTTATTCTTTTAATTTTAGGTATTATCTTTGCTATGGTTTGAATGTTTTTGTCCCTTCTAGAATTCATATGGTGATATGGTTACTAATGCAACATTACTGAGAGGTGTGGCCTTTTGGCTGAGGAAGTGACTGAGATTGGAGTCCCTTATAAAAGGGCTTGGTAAAAAGTTTGCCCCTTTTTGCTCTTCTACCTTCTACCATGAAAGGACATGATAACATTCATCTCCTTAGTCTGTAGCAACAAGGCACCATTTTGGAAAGAGGCCAGGCCCTCATCAGCTGGTGCCTTGATCTTGGACTTTCAGTCTGCAGAAATGTGAGAAATAAATCTCTGTTGTTTATAAATTACCCAGTCTATAGCATTTTGTTGTAGTGGTACAAACAGACTAAGACAATCTCTTAAATTCTCAATTTGGAATATTAGCTTTCATCACTCAAACCTCCAGCCACATAAACTTTTCCACTGCCTCGAAATTTTTGTTATGCCAATGCATAATGTTTGTTACATTTTAACTTTGCTCATTTAAAAGCCATAGTATAGTACAATTCAATTTCTTGAACTTTTGATTTCTCCTGGAATTAGTAACTTTTTTGTTTTTGGTTTACTTCATTTATAAAGGACTCCAATTTCTCAAGAGAAGTATAATTCAAGAGAAGTATAAATGAACTGTAATAGTCAAGTACATCAGATAATTCACCAGCACCCCCCCCCCGCCATTACTGCTTCTGGAACATTCAATCATTCTTCCCCCATCTAAACGGGATGCTTTCTAGGCTTGATGCAAAGTGCTCCTGGGACATTCTTCACCATCTTCTTGGGAATTTCTTGGTGTATACCATAGTTTGGCAGAAATGTCTGCCAAGTTTCCTAAGAATGACTGCATGGAAAGTTAAAAATTTCAGGCCTGGCATTTCCAAATGTGTTGACACTCCGCTTCTATATTCAACTGACATTTTGTCTGAAATTCTAGGGGCAATTCTTTTTGGGGGATGGAATTCTAAGTGAAAATCTTTTCTTCAGAGGTCTGAAGATATTGTTTCATAGCCTTTGAAGGCAATCGTTCTGGCATTCGGTGTTGCTATACTGACCCCCCAGACTCTTCCTCCACAGCCAGTTATGTGTGTATGTGGAGTGCATATTTCCTTTCTAGCCTGTAGAATCCTCCCTGCATCTCTGGTAATCTAGATTTGATGTGGTGTGAGTATTTGCTACCCTTGGTAGGTATTTTTATTATTAGCAACATGTCTTTCTATTTGTATGTTTTGACAGTTCTCTACTGTATTTTTCTACATTCTCTTTATGAAATTCCTATGAGTTGGATATTCACCCTATTAGATTGATCCTCTATATTTCTTTTCTCACTTATTTTCTACCTCAGTCTTTTTATTCTCTTTGGGAGATTTCTTCAATTTTATGTCCCAACAAGTCCACTGAATTTATTATTTGGGCTATAATTAACTTCAAAAGCCCCTTTCTCAGTTTTTCAATTGTTGTGAATTGTCTCCTCTTTTGATTTAATGGGTGCAACATCTCATTTCTGAGGGAAAATAAAGTTTCTCTAAAGTTCCCTATAGCCTTTTGTTTCTACTTGATTTCTTTTCTGGTTCTTTATGGCTCTTCCACAGCAGAGGCCTCCTTTGGAGATTTGAAGCTCCTTCACTGATTTTTCATATATTAGGAAATAAAGAGTTCTTCACTTCAGAGTAGAGAGACTGAGTGAAAAACCCCCAACTCCCAGTATCTGTGGCTCTTCTCTCTTGAGAGGACTGGTTTCCATAAAGAGGAATCACCCTGTTTCTTGCTTGGGGAAGAGGGAACGGAGGAAGACAGGCAGTGTAACGAAGTGTGTCCACAGCATTAGGACTCAGAGTAAGGGCTTGGGGGTTTTATTTCAACAGGCTTTTACTCAGCCCCTCTCCCCTGAGTACATCACTTTGTTCTGCCTTCAGCTGTACTCCAGGAGTTGGGAACTAAGCAGGTTCTGTCTCTTCACAGAGGAACTTTTGGTCTTCTTGGGTATGGAGTAGTGCAGTGGCCTGGTGAGTGAACATGAGGAGGTAATTTGGGGCCTAATCACTCCTTATCAGGCAAAACTGATTACACAAAAGTCTTATTAGACACCCAGTCATATCACACTGGTTAAAACACCCAGTCCTGCAGCTTTCAGTTTTACTCTACAATGCAGGCTTTGAAAGTACACTCCTTGGATTTTCCATTTCCTTAGCCTTTTGGGAAATTTTCTGGCACAAACAGCCTACTTTTCTTTTTTTTCCCATTAAGTTTATTGGTACATTTTAGGTATAAAATACAGTTACATTCATCATTGGGATCTTGTACCATTACATGAGTATCT
>NW_004624912.1:2100108-2163574 GCF_000247695.1 Heterocephalus glaber
ATCCACCCCCAAAAGTCATCATTTTAACAGAGGAAAGGAAAAAGCCATATGATCCTGTCACTAGTTGGAGAAAAAGTATTGGACTAAATTCTACAGCTCAAACAGCCCACTTTTGATGGTTGCCTGTTCACCTAACCACAGGCATGGCACGGCATAGAAAGCTGATGCCCAGGTCAGCCAATAATCTGTTCACTGTCCTCCACCCACCAATTTGTTGATATCTCTCATTTGTTGTTATCACTCCTCATTCTTTCTGTCCTCAGAGAAGTTTATAAGATTCCATTTTTTCAATTAAAAACTCACTTGAGGGCCGGGGATTTAGCTCAGTGGTTCTGCCACCTGCCCTGCAAGCGCAAGGACCCAAGTTCAGTCTCCGGTACCAAACAAACAAACAAAAACTCACTTGAAGGATGGATTTAAAAAAAAAGTGTGAGCAAGAATATGGAAAAATTAGAACCCTTGTGTATTACTAGTGGGAATGTAAAATGGTACAGCTACTACATAGAAAACAGTATGAAAGTTCCTCAAAAATTAGAATACAACTAACTGTGATATGATATAGTGATTCCCCTTCTGGCTATATATCCAAAAGAACTGAAAGTAGGAATTTCAACGTATCTTTGTATATCCATGTGCACAGTAACATTCACAACAGTCAATTAGGGGAAGCAACCCAAGTGTTCATTAACAGATGAATGGATGAGCAAAATGTGGTAAATGTGTACAATGGAATATTATTTAGCCTTAAACAGTTAGGAAATTCTGACATATGCTACCACCATGGTTGACCCTTATAGACAATATGTCAAGTGAAACAAGCCAGTCATGAAGGGACAAGTGCTGTTTGATTCCACTTAGGTGAGGTATACAGAAGAATCAAATTCATAGAGATAGAAAGTAGAATGGCCAGGGGCTGGAGAAGGGGAAATAAGAAGTATTGTTTAATGGATATAGAGCTTTAATGTTATAGGTGAAAAAGCTTCCAGAGATGGATGGCAGTGTTGGTTCACAATACCAGGAATGTTCTTAGTGCCATGGCACTGTAAGCTTAAAAATGGTCAAAATGTGGTGAACACCTGTAATCCTAACACTCTGGGAGGCCGAGGCAGGAGGATCACAAGTTCAAGCACAGCTTAGGAACTTGGCTAGCTTCTGTCTCAAAATTAAAAAAATAAAGGGTTAGGGATGTAACTCAATACAAAGACCCTGGGTTTAATCCCCAGTACTGAAAAAAAATGTTAAAATCATAAATTTCATGCTATATGTATTTACCACAATCAAAAATCAAAGAGTCATGTATACATAAAGATCTATTTCTGAACTGTCTGTCCTGTTTCATTTATCTATATGTTTATTCCTTTGCCAAACATTGTATTGCCTCTAGTACAGTAAATAATGCAAATTAAACCCAAATCACTTTTCTATTTTACAACTTCAAAATGACTTCTCATTGTACTAAGAATAAGCCTGTGTTTTCTCTCCACTCTCCTCTCCAAGCTCACTGCCTCTGCCCATTCTCCTGCCTCATGGCCATAATCTGGGCCACCTGGGAGGAGTTCACAGTCTATCGGAGCAGTAAGAAATGATGCTTGCTTGGGGGACCACAGGAGCACAGGCAGGGCAGAGGCAAGTGTGGGGTGACTGACAGGGTAGAAGCAGCCATTCGAGTTTCACAACAGCTGCTCACCTCATGCAGGGGTCCTGAGGGGCCCTCCATTTTGATGGTGACTCGGAAACACAGGAGGATGCAGGGCACTGCAAGCAGCCACATCTGCAAGTCCCTCTGCTGAGTACCCAGAGCGGCTCTCCTAGGTCACTTCTGCCTGACTTAGTGCTCTCAACAATTTAGTTCCACGAGACACAGCCCTCTCACAAGCTCTTTTTCAGGAATGTTAGGGCAGGGCCCTGGGATGCAGGAAAGAGAAGAAACAAATACTAGCAACCCTCAAAGGCCTTCTATTGTGAGCAGTCCCTTGCTGGGTGGTTCTCTGGGTCTTTGTTGGTGGTGTGTGGGGGGACATCAGAAGAGTTTGAGTCCTAGCTCAAAACACTCACTTAAAGCAAATTGAGGCTTCCCAGTCCAAGCCATTGAAATCTCTTTCTGTAGAAGCATCTGGAAAAATGGAGGGGAAAGCTGCCCAGTTATTTAGTTATAAATAAAACTCAAACTTTCCTTTCTCCCCTCCTGCCAATGTCCCTTTCAAATATTTGATTCTCTGGGAGCAAGGATCAGGGGCCAAGCTGAGCTGGCACCAACTGTCTTCAACTCCAGAGGAGGCGGCTCCTCACAAGCAGCCACTGCCCCAGCCCAAAGCAGCAGGCGACAATGGGGAGCTGACTCTGGCTTGTGAAACCCCTGGCTGGCTGAGGAGATTCGAAACTGGCCCAGTTTCCAGAATGCATGAGGAGGAGCAGGCAGGTTTCCTGCAGTGGGAGCTTTGCAGGCCCTATACCCGTGTCCCACTGCCTAGAGCAGTGGTGGTGAACTTATAGCATGCGTGCCATAGTGGGCTGTTTACATCACTGAAAGCTCTAAAATGCTAGCCATCAGTATCCCTAACCAAAGGGACAGGGCCTAGAAGCAGTCTGCAAAAGCCAGGTCTTCTGCTTTTCTGTTCTAGCCACAGGGAGCTATAAGAAATTACTGTAAATAAGTGCTGCTGTTAGATAAAAGCCCTAGTTCCTACCCTGAATTGAGGAGTCTGTAGGCAGGGCTTGGCCCCCTGCCATATGGGTGAGTGCTCAGATCCCCTTGCTCCAAGAGTTTAAGGTGCAGCCCAGATGGGCTGTGAAAAAGGAATACATGGGCGGGGGGGAGTAGCTCAGTGGCAGCGCATATCCTTAGCATCCACAAGGCCCTAGAGTCCACCCACAGCACTGCAAACAAACTAACTGAATATATTGATAGTCACCTCCAGCCTTAGGAGCCAAGAAAAGAAACAAATGCAAATGATCAGTCCCACAGGGAATGCCAGGAAGTGGCAGAAAGAAACAAACTTTTTTTTTGGTACCAGGGATCGAACTCGGGTCCTTGCGCTTGCACAGAAGGCAGTGGAACCATTGAGCTAAATCCCTGGCCCTTTTTTTTTTTTTTGAGAAAGAAACAATTTATAATGATGGGGGGGGGGGGGGGGCGGCCAGGCATGGCAGGGCACACCTTTAATCCCAGTTACTCAGAGGCTGAGGCAGAAGGATCTTGAGTTAGAAGCCAGACTGGGCAACTTAATGAAAAAGACAGAAACCTGGCATGTGTAGCTCAGCACTAGAGTGCGTGTTCAGCCTGAATGTAGCAGTGGGTCCAAGTGCCACTACTATTAAAAATAAAACAAAACCAAAAAAGAATGAGGCCTGAGAGGTCCCAGGTGGGGAGCAGGCTATTGGGAGGCACTCTGCTATTGGGAGAGACCCTGGTGGCTTCTGAGAAGATGGCTTATTTCATATCTTGTACTGTTAAAAAGGGTACTTTGGATTAGGTACTGGAAGGATATATAAACTTGTTACACCCTGGAACAGTGGTGGCCAACCTATGGCACGCATACTGCAGCAGGCATGCAGAGCCCTCTGTGTTGGCATGAGAGCCAAGTGTTTAACAAATTACTAACGTGCATACAATAGCAAAGATCACATTAACTGTACAAAAGTATGCCAAATGTAAACTTTTACCTTTCAATAAAAAGCTGTTTGTATCATTGAAAGCTCTGTTATTGTTTTTCTTTTAAGACAAAAAGATATTAATGTATGAGTTGTTTTCTCTAAACCAAAACCTCAGTATTCAGGTTTACTTGCAGTATTGGCACTTTGTGATAAATAAGTGGGTTTTGGGTTGTAGTTGGACATTCATCCCTAAAAGGTTCACCATCACTGCCCTAGTCAGCCCAGAAATGGAGACTCCTATCACCACCACTTGGCTTCTCCAGAAGCCCTGGCCTCTGGGAATGATGACAAACTCCTGCCTCCCAGAACACCTTCCCTAGCAGCCCTTTACTGACCTGGGCTGCTTTGGCCTCAGCAGGGAAGGGGTTCTTGCCTCAAAGCCAAGGGGAACCAGGCTGAGGCCCCAGTCCCAAGGGCAGGGCCTATTTCAAAGCCAATTTCTGACACTTTGCAGCTGCGTCTGACCCTGGGTCCCCTTGCCAAAGCTGCTATTTTTCCCTTTTGCTGAAGAGGGAGAAAAGGAAAAAAAATGCTGCCTTGGCTCTCTGCTTCTTTTGAGCAGATATGGCTGCCTCTGTAGGGTCTACCTCACTGAAGAGGATGTGCAGTCCCCCGCTACAGATGACAATAGTCAGAATTCTCAGCTCTGACTGCTTCACTGGTCTCCTGAGGGGAACCAGGGCCAATCCTGATCTTGCTGAGTCACCCAGCCCCTTTGAAGCCAAAGACCCTTATACCACTGAGGGGCCTCAGCCACTGTTGCTGCAGCCCCTGCTGCTGCAGCCCCTTAGACCACAGCAGGCCTCTCTCTGTAAACATACCTGGGGACAGGGTACCCAGGGATAGAACTCTCAGGTACTTTGTGTGTATGTAACCTATGTATGTGGTTGTATGTAGTTATATGACTGAAAAATATCCTGCAGCCAGGGCAAAGCACCAACGCAGTCAATTCTTGGTTACCACCCTGCGGCAAAAGGGGTAACTGGGATATAGGAGGTAGGGTGTGGTAAAGTTGGCTGGGGAAATAAGCGGGACCTATCAATTACAAGATCACAGGACAGTGTCAAATAAGTCCCCGTTTGTGGAACTTTTCATGAGCTCCACTGAGATGTGGAGACACGATATTCCACAAGGAGCCTGCTGTTGTGATGCCTCACAGTAGCTCACTCTGTGTCTTCTGGACCAGAGTGTACTTTTATTTCTTGCTTTTATCCTTTCTTCTTGTTTGGCCCAAGTTCACTCTACAGAGCTAGTTCTTCCCTTACCCTTTACCCCTCACTTTTGAAATAAAAACTTGGCACCATTTTTGGTTTGTCTCGTCCAATTTTTTGTCTGAGGCAAGAAAGAATACTTTTAATTGGCAAGCCATTTCTAAAGGAACTACCTGACAAAAATTATACTTCTATTTCTGTTTGTCTCTTGATGTGCCATACATCAGATTTCTCCTCCTAATTCCTTATGAAACATGTTCACCTCACACCATTAGGGGAACAGGGCAGACATCCTAGAAACATGCACACTAGTGGACCAGAGCAAGCAGCAACTCCACGATGTCAGGGACCTCACCTTTCCCTGCTGCTCCAGGCCCACTCCTACACAGATTCCAATTCTCCAGCCCCCCTGGATTCTCCTCACCTCATTAATCTCTAAAGTGACCATGTTTTGAGAACCAGGGGACACTGATCTGATCACAGCACAAACTGCTTAAATATTTCCTTCTACCTATAGCAAGCATAAGAGCATGTTTTCCTTAAAAAAATCAGGACACATTATCTTACGAGAGATTTATGGGCAGCCTCCAGGTGCAAGAAGGAGTTGGCATTATAAAAGTTTTAACATCAAAATACTGGAACTCCAAGGATATTTGGAAGACTTTACTGGAAACTTGAGAATATTTTAAGTCAGAGTAGCACATGACCATCTGAGAGGACAGCAAGTCTACCAGCCACACAGGTTCTGCTTTTGTTTACTCCAGATATATTTGCCACAGCTTACTACAGAGTTATTCCAGAGAAGGGTCTTGATTGGCACCTATTTTGAAGTTCTCTTTATGCCCAGAAGGTCCACTAAAGCTTAGGCTGAACTGAGTGGATGGCTAATTATGTCTGTCCCTCTGATCGCTATGTACCAGCTTAGGCATCATTTCCAAGACACCTTTGTTGACTTCCCAAACCAGGTCACTCTGTGATGTTCTTGTTGTCCTGTGTTGTCCCTTCACTGGGCCTCATCATGGTTGATAACTCATCCAAATGCAGTTAACTTTTGTCTGTCTCATAGCACTAGGCTTAATGGCTTGTGGAAAGAACTACAATAGTTTGGCTCACCAATGAACCACCAATTTCCAACACAATACCTGGCATATAATAGATGATCATTTTTTTTTCCTTTTTAAGGTTCTTTCTATGTTTCCCAGGCTGCCCTTGAATTCCTGGACTCAAGCCATTTTTCTCCCTCAGCCTCTTGAATAATTGGGACTACAGGTGCATCTCACCATCCCAGGTATCAATAAACACATTTAAATTAATGACACGGTTTTTCTGGTAGGTTCCAGGATTCTGTATTTCTTTCCCACTCAATATTTTTATTAACCTAAATTTAATATGAATTTACTTATAACTTATTTATTCCTTGAATGAAGGCTGCAAGGTCGCTCATGAGAACTACAGTTCGTGTCAATATCGAAAGCATAATGTGATGGCTGTCAGAACCCATGTTCTAAAAGAACAAATGTCCAAATGAGAGATTAGGGGAGAACAAGTCTTGTGAAGGTTCTAAATCATCAACTAGACGCCTGGCATGGGTGGGCAACTCAGCAGTGAAAGGAGCCAAGCAGGAGTGTTCTGAATATTTTTAATCTAAGCTGTGTTAACAGAGCACAGGGGCCAGATGAGGTGCAGGCAGCGGCACTTGCACACACTGCTGACAGCTGCTTCCAGGTGCACAGCCCATGGCTAACGAAGTGTGGACGAGGGGCTTATGTATGGTCTGGAGGGGAGGACAATGTCCACTGTCCAGCTGATACCCTGCCTGTGCTCAACAGGTATTTACTGGATGAACACTAAGACTAGTTGATAAAAGTTGGTATATTTAGCCTGGAATAAGACGTACAAGAAGGTGCGCATAACTGCCTTCAAGGATATGGCAAGCTGTTGTACAAAAGTCTTGCAGTACAGTGCCAGAAGCCAGACAGGGATGAATAGGCTGAAAAATCCAGGAATACAGATTTAGGCTCAGACAAGGCAGGACAAAGTGCCTGAATAAACAGAGAGCATCCCCAGGATGTTCACAGGAGGCTGGAGGGCCAGGCTGGCTGGACAGTTGCCACAGGAAACCTTCACACTCTCTAGATGCCTCATAATCCGAATCCTAATGGTCCAGGAAGTTAACAAGATCAAATGCATAAAAGTGAGACAGAATATGAAAGAACTATCCCATTAGTACTACAAATAACCTTTGTGCTAAAACACAGAGATTGAGAGGAAGGCTTTAATGAACTCAGCCACAAAGCTATAAGGCACCTGAACTTTTTCTTCAACTGTTATGACCTTTTCAGGTTTCAATTTTATTTTTAGTCAATTTTAGGATATCTTATTTTCTTAGAAAACATTGACATCTTTTGAGGTTTTAAAATGTCTTATCAGAGTCGAATATAAATATCTCATGTCTCTCAACTCCAGGTCCATTTTTCACTTTTATGTATATTTTCTGTTTCTCTTTGATTGGCCTAGTTGGGTTTCCCAATTTTTTTTTTTTTTTTTTTGTACCTGGGATTGAACTCGGGTCCATGCACTTGCGAAGCAGGCGACGAAACCACTGAACTAAATCCCTGGCGAGGTTTCCCAATTCTTATTTCCAAGACCAGTAAAGGATAACTAGTGCCTATAAGAGTTTGGGGAAAATTAAATTCTTAAACATTGCTGAAATGAGGATAATAATCTGAACTTTATTTTCCTTTCCTACAAAATTAGTAATGTTGACCTTACAGGGCAGTCTTAACAACTTGGAAATAGCTATCAAAAGACTTAGTAAGCGGCTGAGGCAAAGCTCACTTGTAGAGAGTACTTGCCCAGCATGGCCCAGCAAGGCCCTGGCTTCAATCTCAGCACCATAAAACAAAAACAAAACAATTTAGTAAGATTCAGTGATTCTATTTCTAATATTTCTCTTAGAAATGATGTCCATGATGATGGATTTAAGTTTGTTTTAATTTATTTAAAGGATTAAATATTACAAATCTAAATGTCAGAAACATAGTCAACTTAAAATAGAGTACCATAATAAGGCAAATATTATAGTGCTATTAAAATTATCTTAAGAATTTTAAATAACGTGAGTGTTAAGTAATACCAAAAAGGCAACTTATGAAACTATAATTACTTAATATCCATAAATAGACTTTTAATAATCATATACTTTATTCCTATAATGAACAAAAAGATTAAAAGGAAGTCTCTAAAACCCTTCTACATTGTTGGTGGAAATGTAAACTAGTACAACCACTATAGAAATCAGTATGGAGATTCCTAAAAAAAACTAAAATAGAAATTGCATTTGACCTAGCTACTCCTCTTCTAGGTATCTTCCCAAAAGACTCAAGGATATCATACCACAGTGATACATGCATACCCATGTTTATAGCAGCACAATTCATAACAGCTAAATCTTGGAAGCAGACTATGTCTATCAACAGATGAATGGATAAATAAAATATGGTATTTATACACAATGGAGTGCTACTCTGCTATAAAGAAGGATAAGTTTGAGTCATTCATAGGAAAATGGATGCACCCTCAGGCCATAATGTTAAGTGAAATAAATCAGACACACAAGCTTAAATATTGCAGAGTTTCTCTTATATGAGAAAACCAAAGTATAAATAAATTAAAGAGCAAAATAAAAGATAGATAATAGGAAACAGAGAGCTAGATCTTTTGCAAAGGGGAGGAGAGTCAAGAGATGGAGGGAGTGGGGAGTGAGGGGAGAGGAAGGGAAAGAAAAATTAATTAAGATGTGTAATGAACATGTACCAGCTCCCTATGAATGTAATCATTATGTACTGCAAACATGGACTAATAAAAATAAAAACTAAAAAAGGAAATCTATCAATCTGTAAAAACCTGCCATCTCTGGGTGATAAGATTATTTCTTTTCTATAATTTCTGTGATTTGAAAAATTGTTTTATAATAAACATATTTTACTTTATGAATGGCTAAAAAAAAGCTTAAAACTTATCTTACTAAAAAATAGACTGGTCATGAATAAATGCCCCTTCTGAAAGAAAGACTAAAGGAGTGGAACATCATGCCTGTCCCTAGGAAAATCCAGCTGACCTGGGCCTGGCTGGTGACTGGTTGTGTGCCAGCGAAGCGGGGGGTCTCTACAGAGGACAGTGAGGTTTTGGAGGGTGCATGTAAGCACTGGACTCGGATGCCATCCTCACAAGACAGCTGAGAAGACTCCAAGGATAATGCAGTCCACCCATCAGTGTCCACCCATCTAGGGACCCCTACCCCTAGAACCTTGCCTTGGTGCACTCATCCTGCAAGGATCAAGTGAGAGGCTAGCTTTGTGCCCTGTAAGAAATAGTAGGTGGTGACCTGGCCAAATCCCCCCTCAGGTTCAACTGGTTTCAGCCTCTGAGAAGGAGTCTGAAGCTGGGCATAGCCACTGCCTGTCCCCAGTAGAGGCTGCCAGGGCCTCTGGAGGAGTCTTGGGACTGAGCTGAGTCCACCCTTCGACTGCTCTGGGGCATAGAAAAGCAAGGACGGACGGCGGCGGGGCGCCAGCCTTCTCCCCAGCTGTTTTCAATAAGGCTCCACTTCTGAGGTTGCTGGCAGATCTGGGGAAAGATCTGAACCAACCTCACATAATGTTTTCCATCAAACCCACAATTAAGTAATACTATTCTCTTAACTCATGAACTGCACAAGAAACATTTTTCCTGTCACTTCCCAGCTTTCCTCCTAAGCAGCCCAGCAACAGGTCAGGCTGGGGTTACCAGCTGTCATGGGATCAGGGGAGACCACAGGGGCATGGGTCCTCCTCCTGCCACATGAGGATGGAGGGGTGAGAGGTTTGGCCTCCAGACTCAAAGAAATATTATGCACATCATTTTGTTTCATCCTTCAATAGCCTGTCAGGTCAGCGTCAATATGCTAATGTTACAGGAAAGGAAAATGAAGCTCAAAGTTAAGAGACTTGACCCCAAATTCAGGTTGCTCCACAGAGGCCCACCACCTTCCAGGGAAGTCAAATAGGATTACACAAGGCAGCTCCAGAGTCAAAAAGCTGCACCAGCACTTGGGCTGTTGGTGAGGTGTTTCACCAGTGCCCCCAGGGGATATTCTGAAGGCACACTGTTAAGCACAACACCTTTGTTTTGTAATTGAACAAATTAATGACTCCTAGAAAAGCCTAGATGGATGCCACTTCCTCATGAGGTCTTCTGAATGTTTCCTGCCTTAAGTTCTGTTGCATATTTTATTGTATTTTATGTACTGACCAGAGAGCATAGGATCTGGCTATGTTCATTCAGTGGACAAAGGCTTACAGAGCACTCTCACCTGCTACAGAGAGGAGTAAGGGCTACTCTCCATCTCCATCTACCATCCTACTCTAAAGGTGAGGATGGAGAAGGCAGATTAAAATGCTAAGTCCCAGAAAACAAATCCAAGTTCAGAGAAAATACAGGCATGCACATACATTATTATACTTCAGTCAGGCTGCATCACTTAGTGCCTCTTAGGACCCTGTCCAGTACAAATGTCCTTCAGTATCCATGGGAATTGGTTCTGTGACCCCCATGGATACCAAACTCTGTGGATGATCAAGTCCTTTAAACCAAACGGAATGAAATTATCTCTAGCGAACTTATACTGCCTACCTAGTCTAATGCAAATGCAGTGTAAATAGTGGTTACATTATTGACTAGAGAATAATAACAAGCAAGAAATTCTGTACTTGTCCAGGAAAAATGCAGTTTTCTTCCCAATACTTTCAATCTGCAGTTGGTTGACTCCAGAGATGTGGAGCTGTGGAACCAGCAGGTGCAGGGGCTGACTGTACTCATCACCTTTTTCAGTCTGTGCCTTGGGGAGCCCCTTCTTGTTGGAGGAGACAGTATTCATCCTGAGAGCTCCTCATCTGGGACTCGGTGGGGCAAATTGACAAATTATACTCTGAGTCAAGATAGGGTTCTAATGGAAAGATTAAAATGAGTAACAGTGTGGATCAGGGCCATGATATGTAGAGAAGAGTGAAAGAGGAACAGAGTCTACTGAGAAGTCCAATCCCCGATCCTGTGTGGCTGGAGGTGTCTGTGCACTTGAAGCTAGGTGGTCTATCCCATTCTGTGTGGGTCAAGGTCAATGAACCTCTAGGAAGAAGATGGTCCTCCTTAGTTGCAGATCTCCTGGTGCCCTGGTATCAGGCCTCTTCCCCTTCCCACCTTGAGTGTATACCCTAATCACCGACTGTGTACCAGGCACCAGCTTAGGCACATCAGCATCCTGACCCTGGCTATCTGAGGCTTTCTGATGCCCTCAGACACTCAGGACAGAGTGTCTGACCTCCAAACCCGATGTTGCTTCTCCCCACCCCTGCCACTACATCAGACCCACTAAGGGGCCCAGGCTCTGACGACTCTCTGGCTTCCTGCTCCACCCTCCTGCCTTCCAGGCACCTGCTGGACTCTTTCTGGAACCAGAAGGCAGAAGCCAGATGAAGGGCAGATGCAGTGAAGTCTACAGAGGAATCACAGCTCAGAGAGCAGCTTGGCTGACCCAGGCAAGAAGCAGCCCAGGAGGTGAGGCTGAAAGAGGCTGGTGGAGTTGCTACAAATTGATGGAGGGAGCTGGAATCTCACAGATCAGGGAGGAGATGGGCCATGAAAATTGGTGCTATGTCTTATCCCTTTCTGACAGTGCAGGCCCAAGATGAGCCCTGCGGAGAGCACTCCAGCTGAAAAATGTTCAAATCTTTTGTCACATTAATCTCTTCACTGCCAACTGTCAATCCCCAGGAAATTGTATTAAATATGGCACTAAAAGCTTCACATACAAAGATGTTCACCCAAATTTAATTTATAAAAGAAAATACTGGAAACCACCTAAATAACTACCAACACAAGAATGATTTGGTAAATGGTAGCATATCAAATTTAATGGACTGTTAACCATTAAAATTACATCGACAGAGTGCTTTGAAAAATTACTGACATGGCAGGTGAAAAAAGTAGGATTAAAAAAAAAAGTAGGATAAAAAACAGTACAAAAGATTTTATTTATTATTAAAAGCTACTAAGCACTTATTATATACACGTGTAGCCTAGATTCTGTATTTCATTTAAATAATGCCATAAGATGGGTAGTGTTATTATTCTGCTTCACAGACAGGAAATTGACCTAGAGAGTAACTGGGGAATTACCCAAAGTCACAGCCAATCAAAGATGGGACTGAATTAAAAGTCAAGGGTGACTCCAAGCCTGTGATCTCCGTGTAAGCCTCCCTTCCCCTATAAATACTACCATAGCTATCCCTGCAATGAAAACAAAAGAAATCCCCAGCTCAGGAATACAAGCCAAAACCATCAAAACACAATGTAACTATCTTCTTGCTACTTTTGCTCTCCAAAGTATTTGTAAATAGCATGTTGCACTTTTACTTTAAAACATTCTTGAAGCAAGCTTGTTAGAGGGGTGCTATAGAGGGCTCATATTTCCACAGTAGTTCCCCCTTATTTTAAGTTTTGTTTTCCATGGTTTCAGTTACCCACAGTCAACAGCTGTCCAAAAATATTAAATGGATAATCCCAGAAATAAACCATTCAAAAATTTTAAATAACTTTTATTACAGTATGTTATTGTACAGTATGTTATGTATAATTGTTCTATTTTATTATTGTTGTAGTTAATCTTCTAAATGTTATCACATGTATGCAGGTACAGGAAAAAGCATCACACACAGAGGGTTCAGTACTACTGTGGTTTAAGGCATGCACTGGTAGTCTTGGAATGAATTTCCCACAGACAACGGAGACTACTGCAGGATAACATTCTCTGCCTTATTAGGTAATTGCTACACACCGGCACACACCTGGGATTGCATCAACCCTCCAACAATGCAGTGAGGTAGGAAGGATTATTCCTCTTTCAACTGTGGGGGTTAGCAAAGGGAAAAAGAAGAAACCCCAGCCCAGACATCCTGGCTGCAACACCTGTGCTCTTCCTCCTCTACCCAGGACCCCGCTGCACAGAGGTGCTTGGTTTCCTGGCCTGACTCTTAAGATCAGCTGAGCTCTCCCAGTGCTTGTTCACAAGCACAGGGCTGACCACTGGTCCCTGAAGAAGAAGTCAAGGTGAAGCGGGCTTTCCAGAGGTATTTAACCACACTCTGCATGCTTGGGTCCTGCCCTCCACTCCTCTTTCATCCTGCATCTTTCGGGAGGCCTGACCCTCAGCTGGATGGTGCAACAAAAGGTCCGAGGAGCACAGGTAAAGGCAGCAGAGATCAGAGGCTTCGAGAGAGACAAGGTGAAGTCAGATAAAAGGGCCTGAGATAGTTTAGGAACAAGGGCAGACAGGCAATGTGGTGGCCTGAGCTCAAGAGAGGAGAGAATGGCAGAGCAGAAAACTGTGGCAGAGCTAGGCTCCTCCATTCTCGGCACAAGTAGCCCTCACTGCCCTTAAAATCCAGATGCTTCCCTTGCTGATGCCTGTATCCTCAGGTACAGGCATCTTCTGTTGTGTCTTGTAATTACATCTCTGAACCAGTGGGTTTATTTTATAAGGACAAAAAGATTTTTACAAAATTTATGGTCAAATTCGTAGCCCACCTCTACCAGCTGTTCAGAATTGGTGAGTACTCATTTCTGCTGCTATTCTTATCCCAGGTTTATTATTTCCATATTTTCCCTCTTTGCTGGTCCCCCACCTCCACTGCAATAGAAAATTGTTATAGAATTTGATCTATACGATGCAGTTTTAAATGGAGGCAATATCATCCCTAGGAGGCTAAAAATTGATTTGAGAGGGCAAAAATCTTACTTTGTACAAGCTCCTGTATGCGAATCCTACAGTACATAAACAGAGATTACACCTGTAGTGTTAGATTTTCATTGAGGGACTCCTTAGGGGGATGACATAGGGAAAAAGGGTCAAGAATCAGTAATTGATGAGTCACCCATGAACTTGAGTAGCCCATCTACACTGACCCCTTCCCATGACACGGCTGCTCAGAAGTTAGGCAACAAGCAGAAGTCCAGCCACTTCTACTGCTTGGCCACTTCCCACGTGCTTTGTTTGGGCAACTAAAACCTGCAGTGTGACCTTTGCTTCCATCTCTGGAGACCAGTGGCTCTCCCTTTAGCGGCTTATAGAGTAACCTGCCGAGGGACAGTGTGTTCCAAGCAGAGCCCTTGGTCTCACCTCGGTAAGTCTGGGTGTTCAGTGGATCCCGATGAACCCTCTACAGAGCCTCCACTTGGGAATCAGGCACTAAGGTGAATAGTGTTTCATCCCAAACTTCAATGAAAGGGGTGAGGGTGGGGGCCAATTTGACTTTATTACTAAAGAGCTCCATCCCAGATAATCCACTAATCAAACACCAGGGTTCATTGTATGCATGGTGGGCTGACTGGCCTTAGACTGTTCAGAAAGTCCCTTCCCCTGTGTGCTGTAGGGGCAGGTCTCCTGTCCTCCAGCCCAGGAGTAGGGCATTCCACTGGGCACAGTGGGCTCCACTTGCCCTCACTGCTTGTGGGTGATGCAAGCCCAGCATGACAGGCTGTGGAAAGTATGTTCAGGTGCTTGGCTCCCTCAGCCTAAAGCCTTTTAAATCAGGATCCAGATTTGATTTGATTTTCCTTGCCTTCCTGGCTCAGACTCCTCCAGGCTTATTTTTCTCTCCCCTGTCTGGCTTGCCAGGGTTTGGAGCTAGGGTGAGCCAAGTCCTTCACACTTCACAGGCAGCCTTCCCTCCCAGGGTGAGATGGTGCACAGCCTCTCACTCCAGCTCCCAGCAGGCCCCATCCCATCCTGTCTGCAGCCCCGCTGGGGTTTTTGGGTGAGAAGGACCTGCACTTCATAGAGGAGCTGCCTGGGTACTTGGTGTGTTATCAAATGAGAGACAAACAAGTAAGTCCATTCCTCAGCTTCACCGTCATGCAGCCAGCTATCAGGACACAGGTATCTATTCACCATCACTGTCCCCACCTATTTCTTTTCATAGGTTTGAGCAGAGGCAGGGAACAGGAACCACACTTGAAGGGGTCATCAGAGCATGAGTCCTACCTTCCTTCACAGCACCCAGCACTCAGGGCTGGGGTGTCTGGCACAGGCATGAGAGGAGCAGATCTAGAGCCTCAGTGATTACAGGATGTGAATCTTCTGAATGCAAGGGCAGCATCTTGGTCTCTGTCACCTTTTTATTCCAGGGGTCCTGCATGTGATTAATGTTATCAAAGCGAACCAACCTGCAAACTGCCTAGTGCAGTCAGCCCTGAGTGCCACAACCATCCCAGGTCACCAGGGGTCAACTGGTGAACACACTAAGAGGACAACTAGGTCCCTACTCCAAAATCTTGTTTACATTTTGTGCTTAGGACATCATGGAGTTCTGGAGCAGGAAAGGGCCCAGAAGTCATCTGGTTTGACCTCCTCATTTCATAGATGAAGAAACTCAAGTCCAGAGGCCAGAGTGCACTAGAGACCAATACCCAGGCACATGACCACCAGGCCAGCCCTCCCTCCAGATCACTCTAGCAGTGTGAAGAGAAGCCAGATCTGTGAAAATCAACAGACTCCCGGCCAAAGACGGTTGAAAGGATGGCATTTTGGCATCACCAGGCTGACTGCGGCACCCTAATATACTGTATTTAAATCCATCCTCACTCAGTGATGGGTGGGGCTCCATCCTAGAGGCCTTGGAGAACCCACAGATGAGTAAGAAATTTCTCTCAAGGGGCTGTCATTCTTCTGATAAGTACCTAAACATCCAGAACACAAAGCCAAAGGTATACAGCACAGCAGGCAAGGAGAAGCAGGGTGGGCTCCCTGGAAGAGGTGACATTTGGAAGAAGCTGGTTAGTACTCTGATATGCTTAGGGTGTGGACTCCAGTTAGTGAAGATGACAGAAGTCTAAGAGGACCTGCTCAGGGACCTTGGTGCATGGCACAGGCCTGGGCAGCAAAGCAGTGAGTAGAAAGCTTGTAAGAGAACTGACCTAGCATAACTGAGAAAGCTGAAAGCCAGGCAGCAAGCCTGGACTCAAAAGCATGGAAAGGTTCTGGTCCACTTAAAGCCCCTTGTTGGGAAGGACCTCACAAAAGGTCAGCCTGGAAGGTGCAGAAGGACAAACACCTGGGAACACAAGGCCACAAGTCTTCATGCCTCTGCCACCCGCAGATGGATGGAGAGATTTGATTCAGGAAAGGTGGTTAGATATGTCAGGTCTCATTCTTCATCTGGCTCTCCAGGAGACCACTGTCCTGAGTCCCTGGTGCTCCCCGCACACGTGTCACCTCACCGAATTCTGCAAAATGTTCTCCAAGTGATGAGGAGTGAAAGAGAGACAACTAGCATGCACTACTCTCAACCTAGAAGAGGTCTGTACACTGTAAGATGCTACACTAAGTATAGCATATTATTAAAAATAAGATGTAATCAGAATAAACTATAAAGGAAACTCTACCACCAAGATACAAACAGACCCTGAGTAGAGAATAAGATGTTAAAAATGGAAACAACTGTTTAGATTATTTGGTTCAACTCCCAACCTGGTTTATAGATTGCAAATCAACATCCTCGCTAATGAGGACTCTGCCCTCCTCACCTACTTCAGCACTAAACATCAAGCTTCCAGTTCATGGTAAAGTGCAGAGTAAGCACTGATTGAGTGAATCAAATCCAAACACTCAAAATCTGTCTGGAATAAATACAGAACATTACTTAGAGAAGGCAAGAGAATATTTAGAAAAATCTGTGAACTGAACAAAAAATAATCTCTCTTTGCCAGGCACCCAGTAGGAGCTGGCAGTGAAGTATGTTTTTAAAAAATAAGGTATGTGAAACAGATCACACACTATAATATCTAAGTCACAGGATTTCAGAACTCAAATGGCCTTTTAAGGGTCATCCAAACCATGACTTTATAAGAAGGAATCTAAAGTTCAAGGAGACGTAGTAGTCTGTCTAAAGTTTTAAAGCAACTCCATAGCAACTAGATCCTCAGTCCAGAGATCTTTCCACAGCACATTATGTTAATTATCTAATTAAATTCTAAATTGTAGAGTGCAGAGTATAACCCTCCTGGAATGTGGCAATGGAAGAGAATACGAGGGGATGGACGAGCTGGAAAAAGGTTCATAGAAGAGGAAAAAGTTAATTTTCTGTTTCCCAAGTAGATAGCTCATTAGTTGTGAGATCAGCGAAGGTGATAGTCACATTTGCTTTTTCTATGAATCCCCAGCATCTTGAGCACACAAGAAACTCAACTAGTGGTCAGTTTTATAAAAAACCAAAAGTAGCATCTTTATTACTAACTTTGAAGGAGGTTACATATAGTAAGGTCTGAACATACCCAGTTCTGTGGAACTGCACAAAAGGGACAAATGACCTCACTCGGGTGCCGTCCCCCACGCCTCTGCAGACCCTCACTAATGCCCAGCCCTGGTGTCCTGGCCCTGGCCAAGCAGAGCGCACTGTGAGGGTAAGAACACCTGAATCAGGGCCTGACTCTCATGGCTCACTGCGGCACGCAGGTTTGTTTCCGTTTCAAGGCAGACAGTCAGGACAGTCAGAAACAGTTAAAACAATAGGGCCCCACAGGCCTTCTTAGCAAAGACAGATGTATCTGGATAGCGCCAGCTTCTTTTCTCTGATAGAAAACCTGTCACCAAGACATTTTAAAGATGTAGACACTTAAAGAATTTCCAACAAAAAATGCTATTCACACGCTTCCAAATTTCATGCAGTGAACATGTCGATGATTTTATGTAGCTGTTACCAGTCTGTGCACAGTGTCCTTTCCGCTTTACATTATTCACACACATTTCCACTTATGAAAGGAAGTATCAAAAATGCCAAGTACACGATTATGTAATATCTGCCACATTGATGGGTATTTAATGATCTTCCTCTGAGCACAAACTGGTTCCTTTTTGCTGTTATGAAAAGTGCTCTGAACATCTTTTTTCCTTGTCCTTTAAGAGTTAAGCTGGTGTCGGAAGTGGAATCTGTGCACAGCATATCTATGGTTTTACTGCCCCTGTGACATCCTACCAGTCTGAGCCCCAAGAAGGCTACACCAATCCTTAGTGCTCCCAGCAAAGGAAACCTCTCATCTCCTCACAGCCTCAACAGTGGGCTCTTGGTAGCTTTTATTTTGCTAGTCTTTCAGGTACATAAATACTTGAAAGGGATTTTAATTTCCACTTGTTTAATTGTCAGCAGTGTTGTGTAATGTATTTTGATGCAGTTACATATTTTCTGTGCCCAAACTTTGTCTACTGTTTTTTTTCCATTTAAATTGTCTCTTCAACTTTGAACATTTACCAGATAGAATCTGGACACTGAACTCAGAGAGCTGTACCAAATATTTTTATATGCATTTTATTACACTTTTTAAATTATAAAGATAATTTCTAGCTACTGTTTAAAAATTACAGCAATATGAATATGTATAAAGTACAAGCGGAAAACTGAGGTTATAAATTGGCAAAGGGTTTCTTTTTCTCTTACTCTTTCTATCCCTTTCATAATTCTAAGTAATATTCTGTATCTGTTAAGTGACACAAAAATATGAAAACTATATATATTAATGGATGCAATATAATGTCTTGATAGATGTACACATTGTGTAATTTTTGAGTCAGATTAAACATATCTGTCTCCTCAAACATTGATCAATTTTTATGCTGAAAACTTTCAAAATCCTTTCTTATAGCTTTACAGAACTTCCTGCCATATGGCAGAATTTCCTGCTCCTAACTGTGACTAAGTACCCTTAGTTAATCTTTCCTCTGGTGACCACCATTCTACTCTCAACTTCTTCGTATCTATTTTTTTTTTCAGAGTTGGAGATTTAACCCAAGGCCTTCACACAGAGCTACATCCCAGCCTTTTAATTTTTATGTATCTATTTTTAAGACAGGCCTTGGTAAGTCCCTAGGTTGCCCAGGTGGGGCTGGAACTTGTGATCCTCCTGTCTCATCCTCTCAGAGTGCTGGGATCTGTGCCACCACACCTGGCTTCTATTTTTTGATTTAAGAAATTAGACATCACTCGTTCCACTCTGAATGACGAAAATTTTCTATGGCTTACACTGCTCTCCTCTTTCCAACCTGTCTTGATTTTTAGATCTCTTATTGGGCATTTATGGTGAGGCCACAAACTCAAATGTCCACAGAGTTTGGGCAGGAAACCTAAATACAGAAAGTGGATCCAGGCAAGAAACATCTGGAGGCTGTTTCTGCCCATTTTCTGCTGTCCACCTGGAACGGGAAGGGAAGAGAAGCAGCAAAGAGAATGAGCAACAGGCACTTGGCCTTTGTGTTAGGAGGTAGCTGGGAATAAGGAGATTAGCAATGTGGGCAAGACCCGTGAATGCCACCCACTGAGAAAGTGGAAATGTTGCCAGATCTCATTTTTATGAACAAACATTCATAAATAAATTGTAAGCTTCCCATTTGTACATCTTAGTTCAAACTTTTGGAGACCACCGCCAGCCAAATACAAAAGCTCTCTGCACCTAATCTGGCCAATGAGTTGACCATTTTTTACCTCTATCACTAGGGTTTTAAGTCATATACTTAAACCTCTGTTTCCTGACCCATCCTTTTTTTTTTTTTTGTACCAGGGATCGAACTCAGGACCTTACACTTTCAAGGCAGGCACAGCACCACTTAGCTAAATCCCTGGCCCTGACCCATCCATTTTAGATGCTATCTCTTCCCTTCCTATTGTACAAGATGAGGACTTCAGTGTTCCTATACTTTTTTCTTCTAGTCTTTACTTTACCTTCACCACTGCTTTACTTTTGGCTTGTCAAAGCTTAAGAATTTATTTTCTATTCTGTAACTATAACTAACACTATTGAGCTATACCTATGGGTTGATCCTAAAAAGAGCAATTTTCTTGACAGCAATATTATATTGTATACATGTTGGCCTCAAACATCTAGTGGCCATGAATGAGTTATTCAGAATCACTGACTGAAGAACCAGTTTCCCAATGTAGGCAGCCATGGTGGCTTTTCTGCCTCTCAGGTTGGTCCTGTCTCCCTGAACAAGAGGCTCCACATGGGGCACATCTCTGGGCAGGCTGACTTAATGTTAGTCTGTGAAGGGAGTGGACAGCACGGTCGATAATTTCCACCTTATGGAAAAGTGAAAGATTTTTTCTTGAGACACTGACAATAGCTACACTAAGACTTCAGTTTTGTTCATATAGATAGTAATCCATACAGATGGTCAATTACCCTGATTTCTACCTTACAGTCTACTTCTACTCTTGGAATTCTTTCATTTCAAACATATGGTTTCCCCTTCTGCCAAGGCCTTCCCTCTTATCTGTTCTGGTGGACAGAGCTTATAGAGCAGTGGTGGTGAACTGATGACATGTGTCTGCAGTGGGCTGTTTGATATCATCAAAAGCTGTAAAAGGTTCACCATCACTGCTATACAGCCTTCAATATAATCCCAAGAAAATCTCTCAGCCACTAATGTCCTCTTCTGTTATTAGTGCAGTCCTGAATTTACTCTTTGAATTTTTTTTTCTAATACTGTGAATTGAACCTAGGGTGTCATGCATGATAGGCAAGTGGTCTACCACTGAGTTATACGCTCATCCCTGTTTATTTTTTTTTTCAGACAAGATCTTGCTAAGCTCCCCAGGCTGGCCTCAAACTTGGGATCCTCTTGTATCAGCCCCTGGACAGCTGGGGTGATAGGTGTGCACTCTCTCATTTGAACTTCTCTGTTTATTTCAGTGGCATATTTGGGAAGGAGAAAGTTAGTAAATCTGTTTACTACATCATTTTGAGCTCGAAGTGGCCACCAAATGCTAACAATTACACAGTTTCAGCAATACCTGTCGTCTTTCACATCCTCTTGCTTTAGGAATTCCGTGGCAGCCTGGAACAGACAGCTGTGGAAATCTGGGGAGCACATTCAAGCTTGCTGGGAAAGCAAGGTTAGCTTTCTTTACCAAAGATGAAAGACACATACTGTCTCAACGAAAGATGACATTGTTCTTCAGATAAATCCTATGTCCTAAGTAAATTCTCAAGAATCCACTGTCTTATTTCTATTGTGAATGGAACAATTGGTTTCAATGAATCTTCTAGCTGTGGATAACCAACACTTAAGAACTGAATTAAGTATGATCAGTCCTGGCCAAAAGGATTTTTGGTGGTGATGGAAATGTTCAATAATGTGCGCTGTCCAACACAGGAGCTATTGGTCTCATGTGACTATGGAGCACTTATAACATGGTAAGGGTGGCTTAAGAAATGCATTTTCAATTTCATTTCATTTTAATTAATCTTAATTTAAATAGTCACATGCTGGTGACTATCTTACTCAAAACTACTCTCATAAAGGAAGCAAAAGATGATAACAATAACTGACAAAATTGTAAACTGATACAGTGTAAAACTGAGTCATGTGCATATTCTAGAAATTCAGAGGGAACAAGTGAAGGTTAGAAAGCTCAGAATTTGATCTATTATGTCGATCAAGCCAGTGATGTGAAGAAAGAATGCTAAATGATGTGAAGTAAAAAGAGCAAATTGCAGATTAGTAAATGCACAATTGGAAGGATGAACAGAGAGGGCAGAACCTCCACGCCACACTTTAATCTCTAAATTCCTACCATACAAACTACGCACGGAACTTATTCAAGTGTCTAATGATACATGGTCACATCCTGCTGTTTTATACGCACACATCCTCCTCCAGAACCACACCACCGAGACTCCTGAGGACCAAAAGCAGGTCACACTCTTATTTTGAATTTCTCGAGGCACCAATCATGGCAGCTGAACACTTCTGAGTTGAGGGCAAAC
Source organism: Heterocephalus glaber (assembly GCF_000247695.1). The sequence goes on from NW_004624912.1 coordinate 2,121,825, forward strand.
TGGGAAGCAGGTACTAGAGAAAGATACTGTTTGTTATGTTTTGGATCTGGAGCATCCTTGAAAGGTTCATGTATTGAAGATTTGGTCCCCAATGCAGTAATGCTCAGAGGTGGGACTTTTGGAAGGCGATTGAATCATGGGGACACTAACTTCATCAGTGGATAGAGCCAGCGATGGATTCAAAGTCTTATGGCATTATTGGGAAGTCACAGACACTTAGGAGGTGCAGCTTGGTTAAAGGGAACAGGTCAAGGGGTGTGACCTTGGGGCCTACATATGGTCCCAATCCCCTTCCTCTCTCTCTGTCTCTTCTGTTTCTGACTCTTCCCGCCCCCGCCTCCATGAGCAGCTTTCTTTTGCCATGATGCCCTGCCTCACCACAGGCCCAGAAACAATGGAGTCAGCTGTCCAGGGTCTAAAACCTCTGAAACACTGAGCCAAAACCCCCTTTCCTCCTTAAACTTATTATTCTCATGTGTTTTGTCAGAGCAGCAGGAACACACCCCTGCCAGTCAAAGTGGAAACTAGGGAATCATCCACCTTTCTCAGACAGGTCTCCTCATGTTCCCTTCCCCTGCTGTCCACACCCTACATATGAACACACCTTGAGAAGACCAGGCTTATCCCAAGGCCCCATCAGTGACAGAGAGACCAGCAGTCTGGCCGAAACCTCAAGAGGCACTGAAGTGCACTGAGGGTGCATTCTCAGTGGTACAGCACATGCCTCCTAGCATGTGTGAGGCCTTGGGTTCCATTCCCAGCACCACACATACACACACAAAGGCACTAAAGTTTTGGCTCCTCAGATTTGCAACACAGCCAGGCCCTCCCACCACGTTTGTTTTTTGTTTTTTTTAAAATAAGAATACAGGGCCAGGGATTTAGCTCAGTGGTTCTGTCACCTACCTTGCAAGCGCAAGGTCCCAAGTTTGATGCCTAGTACCAAAAAAGGAAAAAAAAGAAAAATAAGAATGCATTCCAGGGCAAAGGGGAAGAAGTCTCCAGTAATTTCAGTTTTTTGTTTTTTTTCCAACACTAACCCTTTTCATACTGAACCCTGGGTGAAGAAACCAGCACATCCACACTGTAGCTGCCCACACAGGCTACAGAACATAGAGAAGCAATTCAGTCAGCTGCTGCCTCTGGGGCCTGGTTCTGTGCACACAGAAGCCTCAGCCAACAATGACTCATAGCAGCAGTGCAGTCCCACCCTACCCACCTCCCGCCTGGGGGTTCTTCCTAAACCACAGAGACCCACTACAAACAAATGCCCCTAACCATGCCTCTCAGGCCCCACAGTGACTTTGCACAGGAAGAGGCCCATGCAGGTCTTGGGAGGTACTTAGGCCACCTGGCAGAAAGGTCCCGGATCTCGGATGCCCAGTACATTGGGAACAGTTTGATGACAGTGGGAATAGAGCACCTGCCGTGGGAGACACTACAGCTGGATGAAGGACCACAGGTTTCCAGAGCTCAGGCAGGGGCTCTGAGGTCTAAAAGCAGCACTGATGGGATAAAGAGCCAAAAGTTTATGAATTTCTGAAAATATAATCTTCTTAAGCTTTGGGCTGGCAGAGACAAAAAAGTAGCTTCAGCCAAGACAGACGGAGTCAAGTGACCCTGATTTAATAGTATTGCTCCATAAAGCCATTAGCTCACCATAAACCTCCACAGGGATGGCTTCTTTCCCTAGGCCTGGTTGGTTCAAGCCAAATGGCCAGAGTCAGGGAGGCATGAATTCTTTTAGAATGCTCTAACTTGCAAGGCCACGTTCAGAATACTGAGCCCCAGCATGGTAAGTAAAAGTGGTAGTTTCTGAGAGTTTCTTAGCTCCTCCTGGTGCTGTGTCTTCTCCTCTATTTAACACCATCACTTAAGGGGATGCTGTATCCACTTGCATCTTATGAGGTGTTCATCAGTTAGGAATAATTTTTGTAAAATTTCCTGCAGCCAAAGATCTAATAATATTAGGGAGTCTTTCAGCCTCAGGATTTTGTCTCTTAGTGGCTGATCATCTATGTTCCTGCCTCCAACCAATCCTTAGTGTTCTGGCTTCTTGCCTCATGGTTTAAAAATGGCTCTCTGAGCACAAGGCAGGGAGCAGGAGAGGGGTGGAATATGAAAACACCAATGCTATCTTTTTAATTTTTTCCCCTTTTAAACAGAAGGAACTAGCTTTCCCCAAAGCTTTCTCAATGACTTCAGCTCAAATGTGTCACTCTGCAAAAGAAGCCCCCTAGAGTGGCCTCTAATATGGAAAAGGGCAAGGAAAGGGGGACTGGCAGTGAGTCATGTGCTGGCAGTCCAAAGCATCTTCCAGAAAGTGGAAAAAGCCCTAAAGGATTCGAGGGACTGAGACCCACAGAGATGAGGGCCATGCTTAAGTCACCGTCATCTTCCTGATAGGAACAGGTGCTTTTTTGGAGGAAGGGATCCAGTTAGTCTTTTGTACAAAAATAGATATGAGAAGGAAAGGGCAGGTAGGGTGGTGGTGGCAGTGCTTATCTCTTTCAGGAATAAAACCCAAAAGTACAAGTGACCAACTTGTACCCACCAGCTCTGCAGGTGGTGAGAGCAAACCTGTGTAACTTGCTCTCACTGTGGCCACTGTGTTTCTCGGTGGGCGCTGGGGTGATCTCACATCCTAGGGACTCCTCATCAGAGACTGCAACTCTGGAGAGGGCAGGGGAAGCTGGCTGAGGTCCTTGGATAGTTGAAAAGAAGAAGCCTCCTGGGCTGTAATGTGGACCCTTGGGGACCGAACTCAATAGTGAAGGCACAAATCTAAAACACTTGCTCTGAAGAGCTGCAGGAGCTCAATCCCCAGACAGCTGAGGCCCTGTGGAGTTGAGACAGACACCAAGCCTGGTGCAGACCAAGCTCTGGTCTTAGCAGGCTGTGTGCCCAGTGGGAGGCACAGCGCTGTGATCGGGGTCAGGAGGCAGCAGGTGGAGGTTACCAGGCCCAGGGCGGGGACCCACCTGGCAGGGACCCACCCAGGGTGAGGACTCACCCTGGGGATACAGTCTTTCATAGCTAGTAATTCCCGCTCAAAGCTCTGACACTCTGTGGCAACAGCACCTTGGTTTTTACTCCTGTGAGGGCACCAGTGCAGGAATGTCCTCAGTTCACCTTCCTCTCTGGTATCAAAACAACCAGCTTCCTCGTTCTGGGTTGCTGGAGATGGTTCTTCCCTGAAACAAATGTCTTTTTGTGTTCTTTGCTGCAGAAATGATGCACACTTGCAGCACACTAATTTACAGAGCACTTTTTCCTACAGTTTCTACTCCTGGAGTTAGCCAAACCATGTCTGAACATTCCCCTGGGAGAGGCCTCCTCTGCAGCACTATGCACCAGTGGCCAGGCACTGTTCTAGTTAATCCCAGTCAGGTGGGGAGTAGAAAGTAGCCCTGTACTCTGTCTCACCAAGCACAAGAGTTTCCATCCAGTCACCTAACTTCTGTCTAGGTACCTTCTTCTAAAGGTTCCAGTACATCCCAGTTGTGCTGTGGGCTAGGAACCCAGCCTTAACACAGGGCCCTTTGATCATTCAAGACCCAAACTGTAGCAGTGCTGATTGCAGTATTCTTGAAGCATTGAAGAATGCAGTATTCTTGCATTTTCTTTGTGAAGATTTGGCTTGGTTTATACCATCAGTGCAGTAGTTGGAAGCCTGTCCTTGAAGCGGATATTGGGACTCCAGCCACTCCATTTCTCTTTCTGCTCCCTGGTCAATATAAGATGAGCAGCTTTCTTTACCATGTGCTCCCCACCATGATGGTCTACCTTGCTGCATTTTCAAAGTGTGGGCCCAAGCTATCATGGACTGAAACCTCTTTAAATATAAACAAAGACAAACCTTTCTTCCATATAAGTTGATTCATCTCAGGTATTTTGTTACTGTAACAGAAATCTGACTAATACAACATTGTGAATGCATCCAATGACACTGATTGTTCACTTTAAAACAGTTAAATGTATGTTATGTAAATTTTGACCCAGTAAGAGAAATGCTGTATTGCTACACTTTTGGGCTTCATGAAGTACCTTTTATCATCAGCTTTTCTTCTCATACTCTGTAGACCAGAAACAGCCAGCTGTTTTTTCTCAGATAAGGAAACCTGAGATTCACTGAAGGTGTGAGACTTCAGGTGTGCTGCCTTCTGGGCCAGTCCTCATTCTGTAAAGGTCCCAAATCACACAGCTCCAAGGCAGCAATGAAAGCAAGGGAACCATTGGATGTAAGGAAGCTGTACTATCTCTTTACCTCCATGTTCATCTGAATTGAGGAAGGAGCTCATCTCTCAGAAACACTGTGGTGGTACAGGCCTTTAATCCCAGCACTTGGGAAGCCAAGGCTAGAGGATTGCTGAGTTAGAGGCCAGCGTGGGCTATACAGTGAATTCAAGCCCAGCCTGAGCTACACAGTGAGACCTTGTCTCAAAAAAGAAAGGAACAAAAGAAAGAAGCAGAATAGTGAGGAGGAAATAAGATCAACTTTGCTGTCCAATGCATTTCTTTGATGTTTAATTTTTAATGAGTATAATTCAATGTTTAATAAGTATATCTGTAAAGTTGTGCAACTACTACATTAATTTCATACAATTTTCACCTCAAAAAGAAACTGTACCCATTACCCATCATGCCCCATCCCCTGCTCCTTCCTGTCCCATTTCTGTCTTGATAGATGTTCCCATTCTCGACATTTGTGTATATGAAGTCAAGTAGTATTTGTCATTTTATGACCAGCTTCTTTCACTCAACAAAATGCTTCCAAGGTTCATTCCTAATCTACAGTGAATCACAGTAAGAAAAACAGAACAGTTCTCATGCTGGTAAAGGCCACAAACAGCCCCAATATTCCCCTATAATCTTCTTTTTTCACTAAGCACAATATTAGACAATCTAAGCTATTTGTCGATGTCCTTTTCTCCTATTTCATACAAAGTGACAAGGAAGTGTCATGTCACATCCATTTGCAGAAGTAGAAATGGAAGCCTCATAAAAGAATAGGACAAAGGATCTCATCCCATAATCTCTCATCCCATTACTCAAGGTCAACTAAACAAATACTCCCACCAGGGAAAACGCAAGAGAAAAATTAGTGGGTTCTCAATTGTCCAGATGTGGGGCCACATATTTAAACCCAAGCTGTATTCTTTCTGCCATCAGGCCATGTGTTCTATGAGGCGGCAGCATGTACCCAGAACATAACCTACATCAATGGCAAAATAGCTCAAGATGGCCAGCTTCTATGTTCCTCTCCATTCCTGATTTCTCCAACACAGACTCAAATTCACCATAAACTACAGAAACAGAGCAAAGTGGTACTCAGTTATATGAAGGCCCAAAAGAAGACCAAGTCTTCTACAGTTTCTGGCCTGCTGAAGAAAAGCTTCCAGAAGGAGCAATGGACAACATACTGCAAGCCTCTCATCCAGCCACACTTCTTACCCGCCCTTCAAACTTGGCTGTGGTGCCTTCTTTGATGCAGAGGTTCCGAGGGGGCAGAATGAAAGCAGGGGCCTCCATCAGTGGTAGGGAGCCAATGCTTGAAGGATCCACACTCAGGGAGGTTTTGGATACGTGCGATGAGGCAATCAGCTTCACATCCCCCATGGTCTGCAAAAGGAAGAAAGGAGACCAGGTCAGATCAGGCCCACCACAGCACTTCTTCCCTATAGGTGTCTCAGCCCAGCCTGAGGGTGTAGGTCTGATGAGGAGCAGGTGCCCCGTCAGGCTGGTGTCCACCAGAAGCTTAGTAACTTCTCCACAGGAGGTGCCAGGGCCAGGCAGAGCCTGTGGCCATGCCTGCCTCCTCAATACCCTGTAAGGAACCTTCCATCTATCCTTGGTCCCATCTTCTAGAAAAGGGAGGCTAGAACAAGGAAAGGGAGACTGGAACAAGAAAAGGGAGACTGGATGGTGCAGAGGTTTAATGACAGATCACTCAAATCTGCACTGAAGAGTCACTGACCCTTCAGAATTGACATCTACATGGAGCCACTTGTGTAGGAAGTAAAAGCTGTTGAACTACAGAGTTCACAGGCTACAGAATAATGCCATCCATACTGCAAGAAAGGAAGGAGCTGGAGGTTGTTATGGGGAAGGGAGGAGAGAGTTTGTGATTGAATGAAGGGACAGAACAAATGGAACTAGATTGTGGAAACGGCTTAAAGGTCAGAGAACTTCAGGGAAGGATTTTATCTGTTTAAAACAGGCCCAACAGGGTCACATGCCCAAGGATTCAAGGTAAAAGGACGTCATCACTGACAAGAATACCTCAAGGCTGCACTCTTGGTCCAGGACTAACATGGGACCAGACAAGATGCAGCTGGCAGGCTCATGGGAACAAAGGGGCTGATGCAAGAAGCTAGAATACGTGGCTACCTGTTGCAGCAATGTTTGATTCTTTTGGAATGTTCAGTAATTTTTAGGTTTACATACATTTCATTGTAAACCCCAGAAAATACCAGTGTGTAAAAATATATTAAAGTGTCATTTATTGAATACTCACTGTGTTCCTAACACTATAAGGAAGATGATACATTATCATATTTGTTGTTTTTTACTTTATTAATTTTTTATTGACACATAATAATTGCACAACTTACAGGATACAATGTGATTATTTTGGTACATGTATACATTGTGTTATGATTGAATCAGGGTAGTTAGCATATCTTAAGCACTTATCATTTCTTTGCGGTAATAAAATCCTTTTCCCAGCTATGCTGAAATGTACATTCTGTTAACTATAGAGCCCCTCCTGTGCAACAGAGCACCAGATCTTATGCACCTATTTACAGTAATAATCCAAAGTATAATTAACATTTTAGTATATGTGCTGCCAAAGGGAGCACAAAAGTATAATTAACATTTTGCAAATGGGGAAACTGAGCTTAAACAGGTGGAATAACTTACCCACTGCACAGCTGACATGGGATTTGAACCCTGATTTATCAGGTCCCAGAGGTCTTTTTGGCCATGCCACACAGCCCAAAGGAGAAATATGTGAAACCATCCAAATGCTATTATGTAATTTTGTTTTCATGAATATAGAAAAATGTGCATTTTACATGGTGGAAAGAAAAAATATATAGATGCTTCCTCTTTTTTCCTCACAGTTATTCTTACAGCTGCTTTCCATAAATTATATTTAAAGTATTCCATCATATGGGTGTATGACTAGCTCTCTGCTGTTGGCTACTTGGTTAATTTCTAAATGTTTTATAAGAAGACACTCTGCATGAGTCTTTTTTGTGCCAAAATTTATCCCTGAATTCCCAATGATTTCCTTAGGGTTTACCTTAAAAGGTAACTATATCTGGATATTGTGGTGCATGCTTTTAATTCCAGTACTCTAGGACACTGAGGCAGAAGGACTGCAAGTCTGGGCCTAGCCTGGGCAATTTAACAACTTGCTAAGACCCTATCCAGAGGGAGAAAAAGGGAAGGAGATATAGGTCAGCGTGAAGATCCTGGATTCAACTCCCAGGACCTGAGCTCTTTGTTGTAAACAAAAGAAGCCAATTTTGGCTCTAATAAATAAAGATGGGAATGATAGTGGAGTGGCAGGATCCAAAAGCCAGACCACAGGGTCAGAAAACAGGCTGCAGTTGAGGGAAGCTAGGTAGTCACACTCCAGTCACTGTTGTCACCATCTGGAAGACATCCTAAGTATGCCTGTTCTAGGTTCCAAGCTCAGATTGGGGCCTTAGCAGACAGGGACAGCTCTGGATGGGGACTACATCTTACCACAAAATCCCTGGGGCCTAGCACATGGCACAGGACACACATCTACTAACAGGTGAGATGCACATTCTTAGTTTTTGCTTTTCTGTGCATTTTCTTTGGGTATTCAGTCACACACTTGTGACTCAAAGGAACAGTGGTACTTGGGATATATAAGTAGTTGGTTTAAACTTAATATCTAACAAAAATAAAACAGGGGTATATCTTTTGAAGTACAAGTTACTGTAACAGAGTGACCAGCTTGGTAACAGGTTGGACAAATCTGGCTTTCTCTTTCACTGATAAGGAATTAGCTTTGCAAAAAAATTCCTTTCCAAATGATGGGACTCCCCGGGCTCAGTGAAATAAGCAATAACTGCAAATACTTACATAGCACTTGCTGTACGTCAGGACCTGCACTAAGCATATTTGTTCCTTACAACAACACTTTGAAACAGATAATTTCATCCTCTCCATTTCAGTGACTAGCAAGCTGTGGCCAGTGAGATTAAGAAATCTGCCAAAGGTTGTGTATTTAGTAGGGGGCAAACCTGGCACTGGAGCCCAGGTGTGTGGCACCTGAGCCCTGTTCCTACTTGGGGCCCTCTCACCTCCCACAAAATTCAGGCTTGGGTGGTGGGAAGAGGGTCTGAAGCTGACATAAAAAAGGGGCAAAGTGGAAAACTGTTCAATTGACATACATGTAAAATTTCACATGTAAAGTTATTTTTCTGTATTTCAAAGTACACTGTCTGCAACATTAAAAGATGGCTGATAATCTGAGATAAAATGTTTGCAATGAAAATGAAGAACTAGAACACATATAAGAAGAAATCATCCCAGCAGATAAATTGGCAGAGGATATGACCTGGACAGACCACAAAACACAAATGACCAGTGAACAAATGAAGAGCCCAAGTAATAACCCAGGACTGTAAATTAAGAACAAGCTGCTATTTTTAAGCTAACCAAACTGACATTTAGAAAAGAAAGACAGCATACAGTCACTGGTGGTGAACCTATGGCATGTGTGCCGCAGTGAGCTGTTTGTATCCCTGAAAGCTCTAAAAGGTTTGCCATCACTGGCATACACAATGTTGGTGAGACCATGGTGAGATCAGTATGCGCTTATCCGCCTAGGAGAGATATCACTTTGTATGCTTTCTGCAAAGCAATTTGGAAAAAAAAAAGATACTGAAAAATCTGTCCATCTCTTTTCTTATAAACCTACATTTAGAAATACGTTATCAGGAAAGAATAAGACAGGCAATTTCAAGTTTATATATAAGAACACTGGTTGCATTATTTATAGCAAATGATAGATATAGTTTTAAAAATCTGGTTAAATATCCAACAATGAGAATTGGTTATCTACAGCAGAATGCTACGCAGTTAATTCTATGGGTGTGTATTTACAAGGAAAATAATGACATGAATGTAATAATATAGAAATGTTAAAGAACATGTTGTTGTGGAAAATTTCAAACATATAGAAAAGTAGAAAGAATGATAAAATGAGCACCCCAGATATGTACCACTTAGATTAAATAAGCTTTTTCCATATTTATATTATTGGGTTTTGTGTATGTTTCTAGAATCATTTCAAAATAGTCACGGATTTTTAGTTGGCACAATAATTGTACATATTTATGGGGTACAGCTTGAGAATTCAAAGCATGTAAAAATGATCAAATCAGAGTAGCTAGCATTTCCAGCTCCTTAAACATGTATCATTTCTTTATGTTGGGAACTTCTGAGTGCTTCTCTTTTTTTTAATAAAATATATAATAAGTTGCTGCAAGCTATAATTACCCTGCTACACTATGGACCACTACCACCTATTCCTGCCATCTAACTGTATCTTGGTATCTGCTGTGGTTTAGATCTCAAATGTTCTGCAAGGGCTCATGTGTTAAAGGACTGGTTGCCAGCTTCTGGGGCTCTTGGGTGGTGGTGCAACCTTTAGGAGGTGGGGCCTAGTAGAAGGAAGTGAGGTCACTGGGGGTGTGCCCTAAAGAGGATATTGGGACCCTGGCCCCTCCTCTCTCATTATTCACTTCATGCCACCATGAGGTGAGCAGCCACCCCTGCTACAAGCTTCCTACCATGATGTTGTGCCTACCACAGGCCCAAAAGCAATGGAGCCAATGATCAAAGACTACACACAATCTCTAAAATTGGGAGCCAAAATAAATCTTTCCTTCCATTAGTTGATTTTTTTTTCAGATGTTCTGTCACAGCAGCAGAAAGCTGACCAAGACCGTGGCGATGATGCAGCCCCCCTCTATATCCCTTACCCCTACCTTTCCTCTAGAATTATCCCTATTCTATGCTCCCTTTCTATGCAATAAACTTTTCTAGCTTCGACATATGTGTGAGAACGTCTGGTGCTTGTCTTTCTGTGCCTGACTTACTTCACTGAACATTACGTCCTCCAGTTTTAATTATTTTGTCAAAAATGACAAGATTTCATTATTTTTATGGGTGAATAATATTACACAGTGTATATATACTATGCTTTATCTATCATCCACTGAGGGACACCACAGTTAATTCTATACCTTGGCTATTGTGAATAATGTTGCAGTAAACATGGGAGTACATCTTTTCTTATACATATTTTAATGGCAAGAATTAGAATATATTCATTCACTCAAAATGAATTTATTAAGCATCTAAGCAGGCCAGACTAGGTGCTAGGTACAGAGCAGTGAATTACATGTGTAGGGGTATTATGTGTGTTTGTATTTGTGTAGTGGATATAGTAAAAAGAGTAGGAGAGGAATATATCTTGCATAGCTACCTAGGACCACAGCCCAGCAGGAATGCTGCTCCTTCTGTCTCCGCCTCTGCCTCTAAGGTGAGGCAACAGACGCAAGAAGTACAGTCAGGACCAGAACTGAGGATGAGACAGAGTTGGAAAAATGAGGATCAGACTTTTGTGACCCTGCCACAAATCCAGGGGCACTGCCACTTTCCATCTGTTGGTCGGGCCGGGCCAGGTACTGTACTTCCATCTCTTGGCCTCCGTTTTCTGTCAGTGGGAATACTACCCACCACACAAGGAGGAAGGGAGGACTCAAATGGAGTGTACATAAGACCACAGTACAGCATAAAAGGCATTCAGTAAAGTGGGAGCTGCTGGTGGCTCACGAGAAAGCCAGCCCACCACCCTAAAGACCTGGACTCTGTCACCAAGGACACCAAGAAGCTGAGACTGCCTGATTATCTTCAGGTAAGGTATCTGCATAGGAAGCAGATGGCAGAGTCCGGGAGAAGGCCAGGAAGAGGCCCAAGACCCACTGACCACGGAGCATGTGGCAGACATCATGCTTCGTACAGCCTTACTTAATCCTCACAATCCTGCTGGCAGTTCTGATTACTAACCTTCCTTAGATGAAGCCAGGGAGGCTCAGAAAGCCATCTACACTTGCCCAAGGTCACATAGCCAAGAAGTGAGACTGCAACCAAGATCTGATGGGAAACTCATATTCTGCTGGCTTCCTGGAGGCTCACAAGGTCCAAAATGAGGCATTTCCCAACATCTCCAGTAATGGGAGATGCCACAGGTAGGCCTGGGAGTTGCCCAGAGAAGAGAGGCACAGAATGAACCTCCGCTTTCTGCTCTCAGGCCTGCTTTAGAAGACAAAGACTCACCAGGACCCTCTACAAATCCTCATGATTCAAGATCTGCTGAGGTCCACCTAAAACTCCTGAAGGCTTTGCACTTGGCCTTAAGAACAAAGAAGGAAGGAGCTATCTATCCCTAGAAGGGGCTGGCTTCAGGCAGAAAATGCACAGGCCAGTCAGTACATCAAGGAAATCTCCAGTCCCTTGGGAGGTATGCTGGGGAGGGAAGTCAACCATCACACAGGTAGAACCAAAGCCCAGATTCCAGCTTGCCAGTCACCCCCAAACAGCTCAGCTCACCCTTAGCCCATCGCCCTGCCTACCACCATCGTCAGCACAAACATTCCTGCCACTGCCATGCTGCCAATTAATGGCCACTGAAATACTTGGGAAAATGTTAATAATGAAATAAATTAAGTCAAAGCATCCTTGCTCCTTGCTAATCTTTCATCATGCCTGGTGACCACATTCCGGTAGAGAAAACCAGAGGGGCTGGGTGATGTCCATAATATAGTATTTTCGCTATCAGCACAGCAACACTCACTGGCTAAAATCAAACACAGCCAGCCAGGGGGTTGCATTCAATGTCAGTTAAATGCAGCTCAAAGGATAGAGACATAAGAGGAAAACACAAGGGAAGGGGCACGAAAGAGCAGTCGTCCAAGAGGTGGATGACCCCTCCCCCACTGGTGTTTGGGCCAAAGTACCTCCACATGGGGTTTTTCATAAGTAACATGGTTATTAATCACACAAAGCACCACTAAGTTAATTGGGCTTTAATTTGATTGAAAGCATTTTAAATTGTCTCTTGACCCCAAAAAGAAACACTTTTCACTGTGGCCAAAAGGGAGTGCAAAAACACTCCAGGTGGGTTGAAAATCAGGGATCAAGTTATACAGCAGAGTCCCCTTCTCTATTCAAAGTACACACAGTTTGAATGACCAGTTCCTAAGCACGTACAGATTTGCAGGGCATCTGGAAGTACCAAATCTTCCTGTAGGGAAGGGCTCATGAGCAGGCTTGGAAGTCTGCAAAGAAGTACCCCTGGCCCCAGCACACATTAGAGGTGGCCAAACTACCCATGTGCAAATGCCCCAGGCACTGACAGCTCACTCTGTCTCCTTAATCCTTCCAGGTGTGCACTCAGATCCTGACAGATGCCCTAATCACTCCTAATCCCACTGGGAGCTGCTCCTCTGGCCACTCTAGGCTGACTTGCCATGACCCACCTGAGCACAGTGGGCCAGGGGAACACACCGGCACATGACACACCTGAGGCCTCTTCCCAGCAGCTGTCACAAGAGGCAGGATGTGAGTTGGCTGCACTTCACCACTGTGCTGCTGAGATTCCTGTCCAAGGTCTGGTGAGAAGGGAGAATAAAGAGAGCAGGAGCCAGAGTCCAGGGCCAGACTGAAAAAATTAAGGGGCTTTGTTCTAACTCTGCTCGAAGATGTTGCAACTTGCCTTCTGCCAGGCAGCCAACTTCACTCCGGAGATCTGTTGTTCTAATCCGCCCAGCTGGGGCGACCTTTGAAACCTCTGGCAGCCACTGCAATGACTCTCAATGGAGTCCACGGGAAATGAAAGTTCACAGGTTTTCACATGTTCAGAATTGCTGAATCTACTCTGAATACTGAGGGAGGACCCTGTCAAGCAGAGAGCTGAGTCCTTGCATGGGGCACTCCCCCAACTCCATATCTGGCATGGAACACCACTCCAACCCCTTGGCACATCTGGCCTGGAATTACCACCCAGTCCTCATGAGACATTTGGCTCCTGAGACCCAGCCCTTTCTTCTTCAAGCTGAAGAAGCCCTGTTTATGATCCCCAGAATTAGGACGCAACCCTGGGGAGCAGGATAGAGTGGGAACAGGAGTGCTGCTATTCTGTGAAGGAACCAGGCTGAGACTTGAGCCAGGTTTCCATGGATCATGAACCCCAGAGAGCCCTGGGATCCCTCCTGGAGTATGCTGCTACAGTGGGGCTGCAGGTGACGCCCAGGCCAGATCTCCCAGTTCCAAAGGAAATGCTCATCCTGCGCAACTCACACCTTGGGACAGACTGTGGACATCTAAGTTAGGAATGTCATGAACTTAAGCTCACTTGAATCATAGTGGATTCTTGAGAAATTCCTGTTTTCCTAACACTTAGGGGATACCCAATCCTGCAGATCAGTAGTTCTCAAACATTTTTGGTGGTCAGAACCTCTATATACCCCTCAAAGTTATTAAGGACCTCAAAGAGTTTTTGTTTGTGAGTTGTTGCTAGCAAAATTTAGCATATTAAACCCAGACATGGTGGTGCACATCTGTAATCCTAGCATTCTGGGAGGTTTAAGGAAAGAGAATCACAAGTTTGGGCCCAGCCTGGGTAACTTTGTGGTATAGTGAGGCACCATCTCAAAATAAAAACTAAAAAGGGCTAGGGATGTAGCTCAGTGTGAGAGCCCTGGGTTCAATCCCCAGTATTGCCCCCCAAAAAGTATATTACAAATTAGTGTATTACAATGGAGAACTACTCTGCCATAAAGAAGAATAAACTTGAGTCATTTGTAGGAAAGTGGATGCATCTTAAACCATAATATTAAGTGAAATAAATCAGACACATGAGCTTAAATATTGCATGGTTTCTCTTATATGAGAAACCCAAATATAAATAAAGAACAAAATAAAATAGGGAGATAGATCTTTTGCAAATGGGAAGGTAACCAAGAGATGGGGAGGGGGAGATAGGGATGAAAAAAATTGAGTTGTGTTATGTACATGTGTCAACACCCCATGAGGAATGTAATCATTATGTACCGCAAATATGCACTCATAAAAAATAAAATTGAGGGCCGGGGATTTAGCTCAGTGGTTTCGCCACCTGCTGCGCAAGCGCAAGGACCCAAGTTTGATCCCCGGTACCAAAAAATAAATAAATTAATTAATAAAATAAAATAAAATTGAAAAAAACCAAATCGGTGTATTAGAAATTAAATGAAATATTAATTCATTTAAAACACCAATAATAAGTCTATATGTTAACATAATTTTTCTTTTTGAGACAGGGTCTCACTATGTTGCCTAAACTGTTCTCAATCTCCTGGGCTCAAGTGATCCCCCTGAGTCAGACTTCCAGATAGCTAAGATTACAAGCTTACATCAATATGCCCAGCAACATAACTATTTTTTTGTTTTAGTTTTTGAGTTTTATTGGTACCGGGGATAGAACTCAGGTCCTTGCACTTGCGGGGCAGGCAGCAATATATTTTTAAAAGAAAAATATATTTTTTGAAACAAAAAAAAAATTAGTAAGAGAAGTTGCTCAGTTTTGTAATTTTTTTAATGTTTTGGGGTTGAAACCAGGGCCTTGTTCATGCTACACAGGTCTCTACCTGACCTACAGGACCCGATCCTGGCCTATTAGAAGACAGCTGGATTATCATATCTGCATCTGCAGCTAGTCTATTGGAACATCACAGTATAGAGAGATAAAGTGAAAGAAGCATGGCACAAGCCTGTAATCTCAACACTCAGGGAGGCTGAGGCAGGAAGATCACAAGTTTGAGTCTCATCTGGCTAATTCAGTGACTAGCTAGGCTGTGAAAGTCTCAGGGACCTCCAAGATTCGCCAAGGAGTTCTTTAAGAAGCTTGCATTGGCCAATCTCCCAGCTTTTTCTGTTACCATCTATTCTCATTCTGTTCTTTTTTGTTTTGAAATTTAATTTAAATTAGGGACAAGCTCTCACTAAGTTGTCCAGGTTGGCCCAAACTCCAGATCCCCCTGTACCAGCCTCTCAAGTAGCTGGGATTACAGACACATGCCACTACACCCAGCACCTCAGTCCTTAAAATACACAAGGGGAGGGCTGGGGATTTAGCTCAGTGGTTCCAGAGCCTGCCTTGCAAGGTCCCAGGTACCAAAAAAAAAGAAAAAACACACAAGTGGAAAGGGAAATGTGGCTTTATAATGAAGAGTGGTGCACAGCTTTAGGGGACCAATGAGGATGAGGGTGGAATTTTCATGTTTTCTTCCAGAGACAAAGGCAGGGCCAGAGAGGCACAGCCTGAGGCTGAGGCTGACAGTAATGAAAATACTTTGAAGTCAATTAAGTCTTCTACCCAGACTGAATGCCTCTTGCAGGCCTTGCTTATGGAGATGTTCCTGCAGTTTATAGCTAACAAAGGAAGAAACCAAAGAAGCACTGCTTGCTGTTCACCCCTAGTGAGTGCAGGTAGAATTTCTGGTTGTGAGCAACACAGCTAGAAAGACATTTTGAACTGGATAGAAGCAGGAAGAATGATTTGAACAAAAACATGGAAGTTATGTCTCTGAAGCCTAAGGTTACAGTCAGCGCCTATGAACAGCTAACGTGCTAAATGTTAAATATAACCCTGTAAGACCAGCAAAATGGACCAGAACCTGTGAGGGAGTCTAAAGGGAAAAAAATTTAATTCCTATACTTAGGCTCATTAAAAAATGCCCAAATACAAAATAGCTGCCTGGAACTTCTGCCCCCACTGAGAGGCGGCTGAGTACGCTCATCACAGCCTTTATGTTTCTTCATGCATATCACAGCGGTGGTGATGTGGGCAGGTGTTCCTCTGATTAACATCTGTGTCCTGGGTGGAACCTGAGCTACCCTAGGCCTTAGGCCTTCTGTATCTCACTCAATAGGTTTCCCCATGCCCAGAATACAGATGAGTGCATAATAAGTTCTCTAGGTAAATACTCATGGGATGCATGAATGGAGGTTGGGCCAAGAAATATAAAACACCACATCTGCCATGTGAGACAGCAGGCAGTAAAGAGAACAGACAAGGGATGGAGAAAGACAAGCATTTATTTAGACCAAAGTAAGCTGTCAAGGGGGACAGCAGGTGAACAGATTTCCACAATAAGGAACTGTGCTGTCAGGGTGAGAAACTGGAGTTTTACAAGGGTTGATGATATGAAGAAAGGGTCTAGGCAGAAACCTGATCATGTAAAGAATGTCTTTTCTTGGATCGTTTGACACCTTGCAGAGCTTCTGGGAGCACCTGTATTGTGTTTAAAATTACATCTTTACAGTTGCATTTTTCTCTGGTTTGCTGGGGGCCTTTCACTTTAGATAGCTGGTGATAAGGAGGTCTATACAAATCTTTTAGAGAAGATGGGTCAGGAGTCATTGGGAGGAATGAATGAGCCTTACATCAAAAGGTCTGTTGCTGTCTTACCACCTACAGAGAGCAGGGGGGCTTTAACCTTTTTGTTCCCAATGGGCAGCCACTACCACTTCCATCTGTGACACTGTTTAATTTTGTTGCATAGGGAATTTCATGAATGTTAGAGAGCATGAGGAAAGAAGCAGGTGAACAGATTACAAGGGTAACAAATCTACCCTTCCAAGGCCCATTGGTATTTGGCTCCAGATACAGTGCTTGTCCTAGCTCTACACCTGGCCTGTAACCCAAGCATCCTTTCTATTCTGGGCTTCTCAGTCTTCCTGTCTGTGAAATGGGCACAATAATGCCCTGCCCTGGGTACACTCTGGGTTTTCTGCTGGCATCCCTGCGCAACTTGTATTCAGCATCTGGATCCCAAGTGAAAGTATGCGAAGCCAGTCCATGCTTGTCACCCACAGCTGAGTTTTTCCCCCAGCCACCAGGCAGCCTCTCCCACCCCACAGCTTCCTAGGCCTTTCTTTTTGGAAAACACATGAAAGAAGGAACTGGGAGTTGCCCACATCAGCCAGGCCACATGAGCAGAGCAGCAGACCATGGGCGGGAGGGCCACGTCTGCTTGGCAGCACAACGCTGAAGGCCTGTATCTTTGGCAGACTTATTTTAAATTGTCTTAAAAGCAAACACCATACATGCGCGCGCACGCGCGCACACACACACACACACACACACACACACACAGATCAAGTCAAACAGACCCACCCATGCTCACAGTGGGAATGAGTGGGGCCTAGTCCCTCATTACTGCCCCTGCCAGCTGGGACTCGGGCTTCATTTGGGATCTAAGGAGAAGAGGCAAGAGAAGCTCTCTGCAGTACTGGTCACAGCCAAAGAAACCAAAGCCAGAACCAGAAACCAGACTGGAATTGAATTAGCAAAATGCACACTGTAACAAGAATCCTAAAGTGTGTGCATTTCTTACCACCTACCATCCTACAGAAGCAAATCTGGGGTTTTAGGTGGGTTTCTTGAGCCACTACCATACCACCTCATTCTCAGATACCACACCTCCTCCTTCCCTGGCAACTCCAGTCTCAGGGGGCCTGAGACCAGCAGGTGCGCTCAGGGTGGGGCAGCCACTCCTTCTTCATCCTGGGAGCCCAGGACACAGATCTGGGGAGCAGGAGCCATGCCCGTGGCTTCCACTCCAGGAGGGACAAAGAGCTGCTTTCTGCACTGCTGACCTGTATGGCCAGAGGCAAGTGACAATCTCCGAAAAAGCCTTAGTTTGCTCCTCTACAAAATGAGGCTACCACAGCACTACCTGCAGCACTGTTATGAGAACCAGCAACAGGTATTAAAAGCAGCCACAGCCCAGTCTCTGGCACAGAACCTCTATCCATTGAGCTGCTGTTGTTAATATTGTTTTTAGTATTTTAAAATTTCTGTCAGAAGCTCAGAATATGAAGGTACTGTTGGTACTCTGGACCAACAGGGGGAAATCAGGAGACAGGGTGGAAGAGCACAGGGGAGTCAGTGCCCCTAGCGCCTAAGAACTGACTGCTTAAGGGAGAAAGCGCTGAGAGACCAAATAACTGAACAGACAGACAAACCCAGCATTACACAGAGTGCAAGTGCAATTAGGAACTTTTGGGTAGAAGTGTGTCTTGGGTGACAATAAGAAAGAGGACCCTGTCCCCCATCCCCACAGCTCTACGTCAGGAGGAAGAGGTTCATATGTATGCTAAGGTGGGCCAGAATGTACTGAATGTACCAGGTATTTCTCAAAGGCTATTAACATGTCAAAACATCAGTTAGGAAACAGTCCATGCGTGACACTAAACACTTGATAACTCCCTTAATGGCACTGTTTGTCCAATAGGGTTTAGAATGCCTGCCAGGATCACCTGCAGGCAAAACAGTGGTTATGACCAAGATGACTGTAATCAAGATGAATCCCTACACTCCTCCTCTCATTCCACTTGAACTTAATAATTCCAGTCACTGTGAGACACAAACCTTAGGGGAGCTCGGGGACCAGAAAGTAGGAGGCTAGCAGGAAAGTCTGGGTATCTTCTTGGTGTTGTGGAGCCAAAGGACAGAAGTGAGACCCAGAAAGGTGAAGGGGAAGTAAGGAAAAGGTCACCTCTCTGTGTCAGGACTCTGCCCTGACCCTCCCTCCTCCTGAATGCTGGTCATCAGGAACGCCTAGGAAAGCCCTAGGATAAGGTGGCTCAGAAAGGAAATGAGCCTCAGGACCCGGTTGATCACTTGCTGCCTTGAAGGTGCTTCAGAATCGGAGATCCAGATTGGCTGATGGTCCCACTCCTCCATGGGGTGGCCTAAGCATGCGCTGTTTCTCTGCTTTCTGCAGGGAGCTGACCCTGTAGGGATAAGCTGAAGAGACAGACACAGAGAACACTGAGCAAGAAGGGTCCCTGGGTCCTGAAGACAGAGAAATAGGCAACTGTGAGAATGCACCCAGGGCTGGCTCCTAAACAAGGTCTCTGATCCTCCCACACAGTTTAAGGGAGATGCCAGAGTCTAAGGCCTGTTTCTCCTGGAACACATTATTTCTGTGGCAGAGAAGGAAGGAGGAAGGTGCTTCTATAGGCACTCTGCCCTTGCATGTGACAGCCTTAGGCATTCAGGTCTCCCAAGGAGAGGGGAGCAGCAAGCACTGTGGACCTACTGGGGGGCTACAGTGATGTGGACACACAGAAGAGTGAAGACTGCCACCAGCCTTGTGGTCCACAGTTCTTGCTGGACCCCTGGGGCCAGAGGCAGTCTCCATCATCCCTGAGTCCCCAGCATCCATGGTAGAACCCATCATCCCTTCCAGAGAGGCCTGGGGTATTTCTTTTCCAAATCCTCCTCCTTGTGGCATAGCAAAGAAAACCACTGAGGCATGAGCAATCTAGTTTATGGATTCCTCCAGGCTCCAGCATTGAGAAGCAAATTTGCAGTTGTTTCTAATTAATCCCATCAATACAATCTACCTCCTCTGGCTGAAACCCAAGGCCTGGCTAACAGTGTCCTGGATTTCTCCTTTTCCTTCCAGCCCTGGTTAGCATTGAGAGAAGTGGCAAGTGCATACAGGAGGGAATCAATCTTGTGTCTCCACATGGCAGAGGAGGGAAGGTGTTAACGCCAGGTGGTTTTTCTCCATGTGATCTTCAGGTTGGTTGCTTATGCTAGAGACAGAGAAGAAAGACTACATTTTATCCCAGTGTAAAGTCAGAACCTAAATGATAAACACAGCTGGAGTCACCACTAGGCCCAGGACAACAGTAAGAATAAAGCTACAGTTGAAGAGTAAGTTAGCCGGTAACTGCAAGGCAGTGGACTTTGTTGGAATGAGCACACCACAGGCTTTGTTGTCAGACATGCTTGGATTTGAACTCTGCCTCTGTCACTCTGTCGGATGACACTGGTGACTTGTTTTATCTTTCTAAACCTTAATTCTCCATCTGTAAATCTATTTTGTAGGGTGTGTAATTAAAAGCAACTAAAAGTATCTTACACAAAGCTGAGACTCAAAGTACCCAATACATTGTAATTATAACATGCAAAGTAATTTTTCTTTTCTTTTTTTTGGTACCAAACTCAGGTCCTTGCACTTGCTTGCAAGGCAGGCAGCAGAACCACTGAGCTAAATCCCTGGCCTTGCAAAGTCATTTCTAACAATGCTCAGCACATGGCAAGCACTCAACAAATGATAACTACAGTCACATGGTACATAATGACATTTTGGTCAAGGAAGGACTGCCTATACAACAGCTGTAAGATTATAACAAAGCTGAAACATTCCCATCACCTAGCGACATTGTAGCCACTGCAACAACACAGTGCACAGCCTGACTCATGTCTGTAGTGCTGCTGGTGTAAACAAACCTACTCCACAGCCAGTCACATGAAAGCACAGCACATATAATTATGTGCAGTACTTGATAGAAAGGACTATGTTACTGGTTTATGCATTTCCTTCCTATCATTAGAGTGTTCTCTCTCTATATATATACACATTTTTTTTTCTTTTTTTGGTACCTGGGATTGAACTCCAGACCTTGCAGTTGCAAGGCAGGCGGTGGAACCACTGAGCTAAACCCCCAGCCCTTTCTACTTATATATTTTTTTAAAGTACTACCTCATACATCTCTTGTTTACCATCTCTCTCTTTCTCACTCTCATTATTTGTCTATGTCTCGCTCATTCTTCCTTTTTTCTTTTAGTACTAGGGATGGAACTCAAGACCTTGTATACATTAGGCAAACACTCTACCACTGAGCTATATACCCAGCCCTTTTTACTTTATTATGAGACAGTGTTGGTAAGTTTCCAGTGTCTAGCCTCCAACTTGTAGCTCTGCTTCCTCAGTCTCCCTAAGTAGCTGGGATTATACGTGTATACTACCATATCTGGCACTACTACATCTCTTGCTTGCATCATTTTCTCTTATGCTTGATTTAATCTCTTGTTGTTTGTTCATCATAACCTGTCTTACTTTCTTGTTGCTGAGACAAACTACCCCATGCCCACAATTTAAAGGAGAAGAGGCTTATTTTGGCTCACAGTTTTAAAAGTTTCAGTCCATGGTTGGCTGACTCCAACACAGAAACATCATGGTGGAAGGGCCTGGTGCAGATGAAGCCTGCTCATGTCATGGCAGCCAGGAAGCAGAACAAGAAGGGAAGAGCTGAAGACAAGAACATATTCTTCCAGATCACGTCCCTCAGTGACTCACCTCCTAACAGTAAGTCAGCTATAGCAGCCACATGATACAATTAACTTCCAAAAGCTCTGCCTCTAAGATCATGAGAGTTTTGGATAACATTCTAGATATAAACCATTGCATTCCGCTCCAGCCCCTTAAAAACTCAATCAATTCCCTTTTTGCAAAATGCATTTAGTCCATCTCTGAATTGCCAAAGTTTTAAGAGTTCCAGCACTGCTACAAAGTCAAAATCCAAAGTTTCCTCTGAGACTCAAGGCAAACTCTTAGATGTGAGCCCCGTAAAAATAAAAAAGAAAGTTAAACACTTCCAACATACAATGGCATAGGGCAGTGATGGTGAACCTACGGCACATGTGCTTCAGCTGGCTGTTTGTTATCACTGAAAGCTTTAAAAGGTTCGCCATCACTGGCAAAGAGTATCCCATATAGAAATGAATGGGGCCAAAGCAAGACCAAAATCCAGCAAGGGGAACAAAACCCTGTAGATCCAGCTCCAGCAGCTTGGGACAATCTGTGGCAAGACGTGAACTCCAAAGGGCTATGGCAGCCCTGCCCCATGGCATTGCTGTTCGCAGCCCTCATGGCCTCTCTCTTGGGTTGGCTCTGCTCACTGACAGCAGCTTTCCTCAGACAGCCCACATTCTTGGCTTCTCCAACTTCCTGGGATCTCACTGCATTTTAGGCTTCACATAGCTTCACACACTGCTCTCAAAGGCACACTATCTGGCCTCCCACAGCTTCTTCTAAAATTTGAGTGGAAGCCTCCTTGACCCCATAACTCTTGCATTCTACATGCCTGAAAAACTAGCACCACAAGGATGATACCAAGGTTTGCCACTAGCTTGAACAGAAGTCATGTCCCCTTAGATCACTGCTGCAGGGGCCTCTGAATGTCAGAATGGCTGAGCATTGTGAAAGGAATCCCAGGTAACCAATTCCTTGGGTGGCCCTCTTGGAGCAGAGCACCCTGGGGCTTTCTTCTCAAAGCAAAGTCTTCCAAAATTTACATTTACCCTTTTATGCCCTTGAGCCAGTGAAGGGTGGGATTTTGCTGATTCCTGAGATTCCCTGTGTCTTTCCTATTGTCCTGATGCAAAGTACTTGGTTTCTTTTCAATGCTAATATGTTCAACAACCACACTATCCTTTGCCCCAACTTTGTAAACACTTCCTTTCTGGTAAAGCTCCAAACTTTTCAAAGAGGGCTTTTGCTCCTAATTTTCACTGTAAACCTGGCTGAAAGCAGCCAGAAGTACCCATGCCATAGCCTGAACACAGGGCTGCCTTTAAATTTCCTCCACCAAATTAATTAGTCCACTGCCCTTAATCTCAGTCTTTTTCAAAGTCTCAGGACATGAGCAAAATGTAGGCAAAATTTCAGCCAGAACATAACACACATGGCCTTCAGTCAAACTGCCAATGGAATCCTTGTTTCTAACTAAAACCTCCTGAGACTGGCCTGTACTGACTGCATTTCTAGCCACATTCTGATATTCTGAGATTTGACCAGAATCACCCATTAAGCTTGGCTTACACCATTTTAGAGCTTCTCTAGCTAGCACCTCTGAACTTTTCCAAAGTCCTCCCACAAACCAGTGTCAAAGATTTCTGAACCACATGGTCAAGTACAGTTATGACAATAACTCCATTCCTTGTACTAAAATCTGTCACTTTTCTGTTGCTGAGACACAATACTCAATAACCACAGTCTAAAGAAGGAGAAATTTATTTTGACTCAGTTTTATAAATTTCAATCCATGATTGACAGACTTCAGGGCAAAAATAGTATAATGGAAGGACTTGGGCAGAGGAAAGCTGCTTGGTTCCTGGTGGCCAGGAAGCAGAAAGAGAAGTGAGGAGCCAGGGAGGGAGATACAACCTTCCAAATTATGTCCCCAGTGCCCCACCTCTAACCAGGACCTACCTCCTAATAGCACAATCAGCTGCTGAATGTTAGTGGATTAATCCACTGATCAGTATAGCAGCCTCGTGATCCAATCAATTTCCAAAAGCCCCATCTCTGCATGCATGAGAGTTTTATGGGGGGGGCATTCTAGATCTATACCATAAGAACCATATATATATATGTATGTATGTATATGTATGTATGTTAGCCTAGTGGATAGTAGGCTATACTATCTAAGTATGTGTAAGTATATTCTATTATGCTGGCACAATGACAAAACTACCTAACACATTTATTTGAATGTATCCCCATTATTACATGATTATAACTGATAAGTCAATATGATATAATGAAGAATCAGAGTATCACATTTCATTTGAATCTTCTAATTTATTTAAATATTGCAGTGATCTTGAAGAATATATTACTTCATCCCCTTAAATGGACTGATTTTTTTTCAGTAGCTTGTAATTCACTGAACAATACATATTGTTCTTATCTTCCCAAACTCCGGTTTACTGTTGACGCACTGGAATATGGCTGGATTGCCAAATGTCAGGGATGGAAGGGGACTTAATCATTTAGTCCTTTATTTTACAGATGAGGAAACCAGGTAGAAAATGGGTGGACCAAAGTATCCTTAAATATTGCACCAATCATGGGCAAGGACGACTGACATTTGTGAGGCAGAGAGAATGGGTCACAGCAATTTAAGTGGGTGAGCCCCCTAGTATACAGCCAATCTGGGTCTATGGATTTATTAGGGATTTTATTATAACAACATGAAACTGACTAATATAAGCTATTTGTTGATCCAGTCCTTCTGAACTCTGAATGGTTCAATTTGGTAATCTGCTTAGAAAGTACTTATAAACACAGATTAAATCTTATTATAGTAAACATCATGCCAACCAGAAATTTCCAGCGTTTGTATTCCTTTATATTTTATGATAGCTGATGAGTGATAACTTTACTCAAGTAGCCAATTCCTCATCCAAGGAATGTCCCATTTATGATATTTGTCCTAAAAGAATCTGTGACTTCATTTCAACCCCTCATGCTCAAAGGGGGACAGGCCATGCATGCTAGTGACCAGTCTGGCAAATCTGTGCTAGAATGACACTATCCTCAGTAGAGAGATCTTCCCCACAGACAGAGATATTCTCAGACCATAGAGATCACTGTCTTTCCACTCACCACTCAGAAACCTTAGTGTTCTCCTCAAAGTGTGCATCCTCTTCTGGGCTACCTCCCTTCTCCTCTCAGCCTTGGGTACTGTATCAGAACTGCCAGAAGGGTACTGTGGCAGTGTGACAAGCCCTGTGTTTCCACATGCTGCTCATCCTGTGCTCTCTCTGCGACAACCTCCAGTATGGATGAGAAATAACAATGTAGTGTATCCTGGAATTTACCTATGTGGTGTAGAGAGGCTAACCCAGGCCTGCCAGTTTATTCTTCTAAGGGCATAAGTTAGACACAGCCCTGCTCCTCCTCCAGCCTTCTACACCCCTCACTCCAGTGGGCTGAATCTTCTTCATCCTGCTCCTTGTGCTCTCACCCAGTCCTGTCATGTCCCACTGGGGGCAAGGGCTGGAAAAAAGGAGCCAGACTTTCTGAGGTTCCTTCAGGATTCTTTGGTACCAGCTTGTTGTTATTTGAATCTGCAATGTTCCCCAAAACTCTCATATGCTCAGAAATGAGACTTTTGGTTAGATCATGGGGGCACTGTACTCACTGGTGGATTCATCCACTGGTGAATTCAGCAGTTGAGTGTGCTACTGAGAGGTGGGGCTTGGTGGGAAAAGGAAGGTCTCTGTCAGTGTGACCTGGAAGGGTGTATCTCCCTTCCCAGCTCCTTCTTTCTTTCTGTGCTTCATGGCTGCCATAACATGAGCAGCTTTCCTTCACTGCAGAAACTTCCACCATGTGGTTTCTGCATTTGGGTCTGCTGACCATTGACTGAAACTTCTGAAACTGTAAGCCAACATATACTTCTCCTCCATTAAGTTGTAGGTGTTGCATTCTTTGTCCTGGTGATAAGAAAGAAATTAAGACATTGCCTCAGGTCCTTTGTGGAAGTGACTCACATACAGTAGAATCTAGAATGCCTCATCTAAGAGGGACCCTCGAAACTATCCAGTCTCAGCTCCCTCCCCAGAGAGATGCAGCTAGGTGCCATTTGGGGATACCTGAGGTCACCTCATTCTGGAACATTAACTTGATCCAAATACATATAGGATTGTAAAGAAATGCTCAGCTTTCTGCAAACTGCTTCAGGCTGCAATCCCAGCCCTACCTCAGAGTACATGTTCTTTCTCTGCTGGCCTCAGGGATGGCAGAATTGCACAAGTACTGCTCCAGCCCAGTCCTGTTTTCTAGAAAAGAACCCTAAGGTCCAGATGAGTCAAGTGACTGTGAACCACAATGTCTATTATAACCCACTTATTGGATGTTTAGTAGGGGCTCTACACCAAAGTTCACTTTGATTTTCAAAACAAATACCTATCCATAAGATAGGTATCAGTTTCATTTTAAAGATAAAGAAAAGATTCAATAAGTTGAGCAATGCGGCACAAATCTCAAAGCTAGTAACAGACATTTATCAGTTGGCTTTGAACCCAGGTCTTTGAACAGACCTGTGTGGACAATGTTACATTGTTAGAGATCCTATGAGGAGGAGCTAGGACTGGATTGGAGTCCAATGTCCTATGGGCTGGTCCTGGCTCTGTCATTAGATTACACACAACACAGAACTCAAAGAGTTACACTGGCTTATTTTCTCCATCTATAGGCAAGAAAATCATAATCTAGAGAGAAAAGACCAGAGCGTCTCAGAGTTTCAGGAGCAGGGTCTGTTAACACAAGGCCCTGAGGCAGACCCTGACCTCTACTATTCCCTCTGAATGTATCAGCTACAATCCTAGGGTGCACACTGGAGGCCACTCCTCCCACGCTCTGCTCTGCAGACAGAGACTCAGACAAACCTCATTCTCTCTCCAGTGAGCAGCACAAAGGGTGCTGGGGAATTTATCTCAACAACCCAGTTGCTCTGGTTGGACAACAAGCTTCCCAGTCTGCTGGTGATAAGCATGCATGCACCAGGAAGTAGCACAGACACAGTAGCCACAAGCACGCACAACCCCTCAGTAAGGAAATTCCAGAAATTCATTAATTCCTGTGGTTTATGTCTATAGGACTCTTCCAGACTTGTGCTTCTTAGGTCACTGATGTTTGAGGCCAAAGGCCAGCTAAGAAGATAGGGCTCTCTCCTGAACATCTGGACAGCCCATGTTATCCAGTCCCACGTTGGGCACCTGGGCCCACCAAGCTAGGTTTGTGCCTCCATAGTAGGGAGTGAGGTCCTAAGGCTCAGATGCATGGTCTGTCCACACACCACCACATATGTCTACTGAGCAGCCACCAAGCCCCTGAGGAGCATAAATAAGGTGATAGGTTAAACAGTGGGGTACACACTCTGCTACCAGACAGGACATAAGTGTGCAGGAAGAGCCAGGACTTTCCCTTTCCTCCTGACCTCAACTTGCCCAGGTTTCCCATTGTTCCCATAACCTGCCCCCTCACATCCTGACTGTCCTTCCCATACCACCCTACCCTATCTCTGCCCAGTTGAAGTGGTCATGCTGAGTGAAGAGTTCAACTTGCAGTCTCTTGTGGATCATAGGTGGGCAGGGCATCTCCAGGTCTGGAGCTGGTTTTGCTGGGCCTGGGACTCTCTGGGCCCCCACCCAGCCTGGCCCAATATCTCTGTCCTCAGCCCTGGCTGCACCAATTCTTACCCTCAATGGAATAACATCTTCCCTACTCAGGGGAGCAGCTGTGGGGCTGTGAGAGGACAGATTAAGGTAAAATATTACAGGAAGAAATGATTGTCCTTCAAGTATTCATTGAATCTCAAGCACCTTTGTACCAATGCACAGTCTGGGATTTAGTAGCGACCAAGCCCAGCTCCATCCAGGCCAGCTAGAGGGAGGACCCACTGCATTCTGGGGTAAAAAGACAAGAAGGCAGAGAAAGCTGAGATTTAGAAAGCAGCCTTGGGAGGGCCCACACTCCTCACATTTGTTCTAAGGGGGCTCCTAGACATCAGAAATGCTCAGTATATTGGAGGAGAGGACTTGAGAATAGAAAAAGGGGGCACCTGGCCACTTGTGGATTTCCTCCAGTCTGTAGGCTCCACTCACATTGCCTGAGCTGGTCTGCAGGTTCTGGGGTGCAGCCATAGCTCTTTAAAACTGGGCTTGTGAGGTCCACTCGGCCTCTACTTGATGCTCTCATCCTGTCCCAGGCTGACTGCAGAGCTGCTGATGGGGGAGGGGGGTGGGAGGCTCCTTGTATCTCTTCTAGATTTCTAGACAGAGGGGCCCTGCAGCAGGCTCAACAATCCATGACACTTCTTGCCTGCCCTTCCAAGCTCCTCAGGTAAGCAGGTGAATCTACCAAGCCCAGCTGTGATGCCTGTGGCAGGGCTGGCTGGCCATCCAGATAGACCTTCCAGTGTTCTGATGAGACCCTCATGCTGGCCCAAAATTTGAGGACCTTAAACACAATGCTCTGCCTCCATGCTCCCAAAGAATACCCTCTAGTTCCAGGAGGGACAGTCTGTGATGTTTATCCACTCTTTACCGTCTGTAACAACAGGTAACAATGAGGATGGACGTATTTTTCTCCTTTAACAGTCTCTTTTTCCACCCTTTATCTTTCAGGCTTTATAAAAGACACTGATGAGGCTGACATGCATTTTGCCTCTTCTCCTGCCTCAATCCTCTTCTAGAGGCTGGCTATCTAGAAAGAACATGGGACCTCGGGACCCTAGAGGAGAAGGTATTCGAATCTGATAGCCAACTGGGGGCACAGCACATTAGCTGGAGAATAGGGTAAGGGACCCCTGCTCAGAGGTGTCACAACCAGCTCCCAGTTGGGGGAAGGAGTGCCTATCCCCTCCCAATCGTCTCTGACCCAGGGAACCACTCAGTCAAGGGCACAAAGTCCTTCATGCAGGGGACCTATCAGCTGCCTGAGGAGGGTCACCAGGAAGGTCAAGAGTCCGCTAAGTGTTAGTTGGGCTCACCCTTGGCCTGTGGAGCACAGACCTTGAGAAATCATGACTCAACTTCAGGGAACTTGGTACCCTATTGGAGAACTCATATTAACAAAAGAAAAAACAGCCCCGAAGCCCAGGAAAGTGGGACCTAGCGGGACAGTGACCTGTTCATAGGCCCTAAAACCCTTCTGTTTTTTACTCTTGAACCTGAAATTCTGCACCCTGGTGGGGCCACTCTGCCATATCACAAAAGCAGCAGTTCATTTTTTTGTATCCAGCCTTGGGAGGAAGCATGGCATTTATTGGATGTTAAATACTCTCTCTCTCTCATAGCAACAGGGCCGGTATAGGACTCTGAAGAGAAATATGGTGTTTACCATCCCAATAAAGCTTTGAAATGGCAGTTCTAGTTGACTGAATGCTTTCTTGCAAGCAATTGGGGCAAGCCTCTACCTGGTGAGACAGCAGCCAGTCAGGCAGGCATCTCCAGCTGTGACGGATTAGGCTGATTTATATTTACAATAAGAAACCTATAAAAACTACCAATTGACTTTTAATTACTACCCTCTATTTCTAGTAGGTGCATAATCTTTAACAGAATGCTATTATTTGGAGATTTAATGCTAATGTAGAAAACCTGTTTTAATCTCACTCTACACTTTTCCTAGAGAAACCAGTGTCAGGCTGGGACTTCTCAGAACCCAGCCTGTCTGATGGAGGATAGTCAGAACACCCACTCTAGAGAACTCTGGGGGCCACAGTTCTGCTCCTCTCACTCCTATTGTCCAAGATGGGTTCCATCTCCTTGATGGCCTTGTCCCTCTTTGTTTCTGGGCCCAAGAGAACAACTGACTTCACTGTTCCCTGCAGAGGGGCTGAAACCAAATGAGAGGAAGGTGGTTGGTGTGTCCAGACAGCTGCACCTGCCTGGAACCTCTGCTGACTGAGTGGCTGTGAGAAGGTGCTGCCGAGAGTCTTTATCTCTTCTCTCCCAGACCTCCCAAGATGTTCAGGCAGGTATCTTAGAGCATTCAGGGTCAGGAAGAGCCTCCTATGCCCACAGGGGCGGGGGCACTCTCCACACTCTCACTCCATTTTCCTTGCTAGCTGACCTCCCATGCCAGATCACTGATGGTCAGCTAGGCACCCCACTCAGTCTCAGGGTTCCCAGCAAACCTGCCTTGACTGAGCCCACACAACCGAGGGTAGACACTAAAAAGCAAATAGCCCTACAGGCCACACCCTGACCTCCTTGAAGTGAAGACCTACTCTTTGGACTGAGTCTTGTATGAGCCATGATAAGCTTTCCCATGAGGAGACAAGAACTCCTCCAGGGAGAGGTGCTTCATTCAAGACCACAAACAGGGGAAGGCTTAGCTGGCAAGTTACTGACTCTTACTGCTCCTGCTTACTGGCAATTTTAGTGGTCATGAGCCACTTGGGCTGTGGCACAGGAGAAGAAGGAAGCAAGAGGAAAAGGAGTTCCTGGGTCAGAGATAAATATGAATTCTATTCTCATGCTGGGGCAGCTTGGGAATAATCACCTTGGTTATCCTGCAACTAACAAGAAGCAGAGTGTTATGGCTTATGTCTCCACGTGCCCCCAAAGCCTCATGAGGTCTTAGGTGGGGCTTTTTCAAAGGTGGCTGAATCTAGAGTGTATGATTGATTAAAGGTGCAATGCTAGGCCGGAGGGCACTAGGATTAAGGATGTGAGTGCTACTCACCTTAGGTAGTCTAAATAAGATAAAAGGGCAGGAAGAAGCTGTTAAGGTCTCTTGTTGCTTTTGTTGTCTTCTGCCACCATGAACTGTTGCCCCTCTGTCACCCTGCCTTGGAGCCAGCCAATTATGGACTGAAACCTCTATGGACTGTAAGCTGAATAAACCTCTTCCCCTTTAACTTTGGGTGTCAGGTATTTTCCTCTCAGCTACTAGAGAAAAGTAACTAACACACAGAGCTATATTCATCTACTAAATTTAGGCCACTTCTCCATTAGGCTAGGCCAACCTCAATAATAAAGAATCTTAATCCACCACCTCTTAGAAGTGCTCAGGCAATGAGCAGAACATTTATCATCAACTCAGAATGTCTTCTCCCTTTTCATTAGGGTGACCATATATCATATCATCCAAACTATTCCTGAGAATGAAAAGGGGTGCTGGGACTGCCCAGGGGAACTAAGATATATGTACAGTTACCCTATTCACATCCAGTCTCCTGAAAGTTCCTAGCATTTGAAGGTGGGTCATTTGGGAAGTTAATTAGACAAGATCATGAGGGTAGGGCCCTCACAATAACATTATGGCCTTATAAAAAGAGGAAGAGACACCTGAACTAGCACACTTGCTCTGGCTCCCCATGCAGTACCCTCTGCTGTCTTATGATGCTCTCACCAGACACTGACCAGATGCTAGCTCCAGGCTCGATGGCTTCCCAGTCTCCAGATTCATGAACTAAATAAGCCTCTATTCTTTATAAATTATCCTGCCTGTGGTATTCACTTATAGAAACTGAAGCCAGACTAAGACAATCTCTGTAGGTCTAGATGTGAGACATGACTTCAAAATGTCCTCTTTGACTACCTTCACCCTATTCTGGCCATGCTTCACATGCTTGTGATCCAAGGATGTGATTATTCCACACACTGAATTCTATCTGGACATATTCTCCTATGTATCCCAGACAGTTGTTTTGGTTGCTGACTCTCTGCATGAACTTTGAACTCACCGTGTTTCCCTTGTTCCATTCTCTTTTGTCATTGTTCATAAATAAATATTTACTTAAAGTGTGTTTGTGAGTTGGTTACAAATGACTTTTTCCCCAAACATAAATACTCCTATTTTCTATACAGTTCCTGTCTTTTCCTTATATATGTACTTTTAAGAACAAAACTATATACACATTATTATTGTCTTCATTTTCCATACTTTTCTTCATAAAATTATAACAAGATATAAAATACTTTCCATACATCTTATTTTCAGTGACTACTATATAATATTCCATCAAGAGGATAAACCCTAATTCCTTCAATCATGTCCCTGTTATTTAACACTGCAGCAGGTTCCAATTTCATTTAAAACAAAAAACACCACAAGTCACCATTCCATAAATACAATTTTTCTTCTAGATCACTTCCCCAAGACATATTTCCACAATTCTGATTAGTGAGTCAAAGTGTATGAAATTTTTATGGTTCTTGAACCCAGGCCAGCTTCATTTCTTTCAACTTTCTGGTACTGACTCCTGGCTCCTCAATTATTTTACTCTCCTTCCTCAGCTCCCATTGGAACTTGATCTCCTTGATCTGGTGCCTGGCCTCAGGTCCCAGGTCTCCCAGATGGTCTGAAGGGATGTGCACTTAGATCTCCAAGTTAGACAAGACTTTGGAAGTGGGGCAAGTATTGAGCAAGACAGGAAAAACTGCACAGGCAAGGAGTCACAGAGTTCAAAACAACTGTTACTCAGCAAAACCTGAGGCCTCTGCCCTCACCTATGTAATGTGCCAGGGAGGCAGCTCAGGTACACTCTCCAGAATCTGCTCTACCCAGCTGGATCCTACTGTAATCCCAAGGTCCATCTCTTCTCTAGAGCCTTCTCATCAGGATCTCGAAGCTGCTAAGACTTCACCCAAGTCATGGGTTCACAAGCACCCACCATGCAAGGGTACTCAACAAGCCATGGTAAGTAAGGAAACTGAGGATGGAGTGGAAGTTTTTCATATCTCACTCAAAGGGTGTCCTTTAATTTCAGTCTATGTCCTTCATGCTTTTGGGAATCAATGTGTTCTTTCAACTATTTGTAAAGATATTAATGGCTTTGTTTAAAATTTGCTTGTTCATCACACTAGGGGTGCAGATTAGGGATAGAACCCAGGGCCTCATACATACTTGGCAAGCACATTATAGAACTGACCTATTCTCTCAGCTTCACATCACATTTTTTAAGAGTTTACAACTTTGCAGTGCTGTTTTGGTCCTTAAGACAGAGTAGTGAACAAGACAGACAAAGATTTGCCAACACAGTCTGGTTCAGGCTCTGCCCACGAAGGCTTTGTCTCCCAGTGCAGGGCCTGTGGGCCGCACTGAGGTTTGGACATCTTTGGATTCCATGACAGAGCAGTCCACGCAGTCTGTCCTCAATATACATTTGTCAAGGACAGGGTTTTATAGACACCAACACTACTGGGAGGATAGGGGGAGCACCTGTGTGAACACCAGCATGCTATGTGTATGTTTGGCACAAGTATGTACATATGGAATGGGGCACACTGCCCGGCTTCTAATCCCAGCTCTGCTGTGGGACCTTCAACAGATTCTTTACTCTCCTCTTGCCTGTCCTCAATCATAAGATGGGGAGGATATTGCATTAGTCAGTTTTCCATTACTATAGCAAAACATCTAAAGCTAAGTATTTGTAAAGAAAAGAGTTTTTTAGGTCACAATTTTGGAAGCTGAAAGTCCAAACAACATGGAGCCAGCTCTGCTGATGATCTTGTGGCAGATGACATAGCAACAGCAGGAGGGCATGCAAAAGGCAGAGATCACATCACAAGAGGGAAGCCAGAGAGTATGGAAGGGCAATCTTGTAACTTCCCATTAGGCCTCAATTCTTAAGAGTTCTACCACCTGTTCACATCTCACACCAGGGTCCATGTTTTCAACACATTAACCATTGGGCGCCACACTCACACCATAGCCAAACCACAGCAGATGGTGATAGCACTGGTCTCAAGAGGTTATGTGGACTGTGTCCTCTGAACTATGCCTAGCACTCTGAAGACCTTAACTGTGACCTAGTTGCAGCAGCAACCATAGTATCTACTGGACACACACACACACACACACACACACACACAATTTATTCAATGACTACATCAACATTAAATCAGGTGGAACGGTCCAGAGAACCATGGTGAAACTAAAGATGCATTTGATTGGCCAGAACAAGTTAAGGACATAACAGGAAAATTTTCATTTGTACATAAAGGAGGGGAAAAAGAAACACTAGATAGACTTTCTTTTCCTTCTCCACTGATGCCCAGAACAGAAACATGGCAAAATGCTCTGGCCAAATCCAGGTTGCTGAGGATGGGCACATGCCAGAACTCAACCACAAATGGCCATGCTGATTTGGGGAAGCAGAGCTGGGGCACAAACAGACACACAGTTCAGGGACTCTTGAAGTATGGACATTCCAGAGACAGATCATTTCCGGTGCCACAGAGAGCTTTGGAATTTAGAAAGTCTGAGGAAGAGCAGGTTGGAAAACAGAATATTGGCCACAACCAGCAAAAGGAAAAGGCCCAAGTCTACAAAGGTTGCCCTTAGCACTGAGATTGAAATGGAATGCTAAGCAGATTTAATATCAGTGGTGCAGATAAAATAATGTCAGCAGACTGGATAATTAAAGTGTTTTGGCTTATAACTTCACTCTCTCACTTTCTGGAGGAATGTTGAAAGAGAAAAGAGATGAGTCCAAAAAAATACAAAAATTCCTCAGTGTTACAAGTGTATTTTTAGTTATATTCCTGACATCTGGGATAGCAGAGACATTATTTCAGGATCAGCTCCTGACCATGCCCTTTACACTGGGCTAAGCATCACTTTTTAAAATGATGAAATGTAATTCTTTTAAAGAAATGTACAGGCTAATTAAGACCATGTTTGAAAATCCTTTGGTTCCAACAGCAGACATTCCTGGCTGAGTGGAACAGATGCCACTAAGCCAGTTGCCACCACTCCTATTCCTCACCATTTTTCCAAATTTCTTTGCTGACCAGCCCTGAGTTCCTCCCCGGACCTGCAGCTGGACCAGATCTGTTCATCTCAGGCCTTGGGAGATTCCATGGTGCATGGCCAGGTCACCACAGAGAGCCTGGGCCCTGCCACCTGCTCCCACTGGCTTTTTAAAGCTTGGGCCACTTGGCAAGGAAGGAATTAATCACAGAACCACAGTCACAGTTAAGAGACTACAGAGATCTGCTAACTCAACCTCCCACCCAGTAGAGGAATCCTGTTCAGGTCCAACCTGGGCAACAGTGGGCCTGGTGTGTGCACGCAGAATTGCCAGGTTGAGCCCTCAGGCTCATGACTATAGCCAGAATCAGGGATGGGACCAAACACAGCAATGTTTGAGGCAGGATTGCATCAAGATCCCATGAGTCCCACAACAGAACAGGCCTGAGTGCCAGGGGCTGCAGCACTAGGGACGTAGCTAAGGTGGACACTTCCAGACCCCCTTGTGTGGGCCGAGATACCCCAGGGGTGAGACACTCTCCTCACATACACAGAAGACCTATCATGAAGGTCTGACCTGAGAGCCTGAGCTCTGAGAGGTGACAGGAAGTGATGGCAGGTGAAGGAGTTTAAGGCACTGCATTAGTAGGGTCAGCTCTCTTAGACAAGGTCTAGAATACCTCGTTCAGGTCCCCTCCTCAATTGCTCCACTCCTGCAGACAGTACAAAGAGAGGTGCTTATCATGAGGTCCTTGACAGATCCTAGGTATGACATCCTTCCAAAGTAATCATCAAAAACTTCTGCACAAGGAGGTCCCACTCACATAAGGAGCCCATCCCCATACAACATCAGAGGTTGCTGCATTACTTAGGAAGTTATTTTTAGGCCATGATGTGCCCCCCACCACTGGACCCAATTTTGCTTCCTGCAGCCACAAAGAATAAACTCTTATTCTCATACTGCCTACAAATATATGAGGACAATCCTCATTTATCCTTTATACTTCTGCAGACTAAACACAGCCCCTTCAACTGGCATGGTTTCCAAACCCTTCCAAAACCTCTAAGCACACACCATGACCCCCTTGCTGTGACCCCAAGGATGCAAGAGAGAACATAATAGCACAGTGGTTACACACATGGGCTGGAATGCCATCTCCATCACTCAGTGTGCCTCAGTTTCCTCAGCAGCACCTGGTATTCTTAGCTTTAAGATTTAAATAAATAAATTCACAGAGAACTCATTGAATGTGTTTGCTACCCGATAAGTTTTAAGCTGTTCTGTAATACAAGACTTAGCCTGCAAGAATTTCATCATACATCCACAAAGCCTCTAGCTAGACATTCCAGTTCCAGTGATCAACAGCTTCCTTATGAAGAAAACAACAGACTGTTTTAGAACTGTGGTGAGGCAAGGGATCAGAAGGCTCCTGGTCAGGGCCTGCTCCCTGCAAAGAATGCAATCAATATTAGCTGTGTCTTCCTTTCCAGTGACAGTTGGAGGAACAGTCGGGAGACTGTTCTCCATGAGACTCACAGTTCTGCACATCTTACAAGCAGAGGCACTTACTGCCTTTGTTCCAGACTCTCTTTTCGGAAGTGAAAGAGATGCTTCAGCTCAAAGTGGCTCCTCTGGATAGAGCAAAGTACAGGTGCACTTACTGTTCATTATGAAAGATTCAAGTTCTTCAGGTCTGGATTTCTTCCTGCTATGTATGCAGGTGTCTCCTGGTTCTAAGGGGGCTGGAGCTCAAAGGAGTGCAAGAAAATGCCGACAATGATTTCCTTTACTGTTGTGAGTCCTGAGGTCCTTTATCTCTAACGCACATGTCTCCTGACAGCATCAATGAAACTATAGTGGGTTAACTCCTTAGCTTGCAAGGAGATGAAATCTCAGTCTCTTCATGGCTTTTAACAACTGACAGCAAAGACAGTAGCAAAATAATCATCCTCTGCCCAGTCTTTATCTTAAAGTTATGAAACCTACCATATCCTATCCATGTTTAGCTAATCTTCAAAATTTTTAAATTTTTATCTTTATTTTCTTATTTTTTCATGTTCATTTTCATCTTCTTGATTTTAATCCAAGTTCCAGTCATTTGAGGTCCTTTTACAGCTCTTAGGGACTGAGGCACATATCTTGAATCTGAAAGTCCACCTTGTAAGTTCCCATGTCTGAGATACAGTCCACTGACTCCATCCTGCTGCAGTGATTTCTCCCAACTGATCAAGTTGGTAAACCTAGATTCTTACCCATGGTACCGGACACCTGGCTTGTCCTGTGTAAAACCTGTGATAAGCTTATGCCTTTATTCAATTTGTAGGCAAGAGACCTGCAAGTTCTGCCCTCATCTATCTGCTCCCTCCTCATTCCTCACCAGGGGCACTATGCAGGCCTCTCCTACTGACCACCCCCACCCCACAGAAGGTGAGAGCACATGAGCTGAAAGAATCAAATGGCAGAAGGCTGGCAGGACACCAGCTAGTGTGGTCAGGCAAACGAGGTAAGAACAGCCAGATTTCTAGGAAATCTGGCCTAGCACTGCAACTACTATAACCAACGCAAATCAAGATCTATGAATGCAGGTGTATGAATGGGGCAGGGAAGGAATGCAGGTACAGTAAGTTTCCGGCTTATGAACGTTCCAGTTGCAAACTTTCACAAGTGTGCTATGTAAGACTCACTTTGTTGGTTTAGGATTAGGGTTAGGGTTACCAAGGAAGCCAACTTACTAACATTCTTCTGGAATGGAACTTGTTCACAAGTCAAGGACTTTGTACCTCCAGAATAGCCAGACATGATGTTGTACACCTATAATCCCAGCACTCTGGAGGCCGAGGCAGGAGTATAGTAAGTTTGAGGCCAGCCTGGGCTGGATAGGGAGTTCCAGGCCAACCTAGACTACACAGCAAGACCCTGTTTCAAAAACTAAAAAACAGGATCCAACACGGCTGATGAGGATAACATGGTGTGTTAGAGAGACTCAGAGAAGAGTGATCAAAAAATACAGGTGTTCGGGCCGGGGATTTAGCTCAGTGGTTCCGGTGCCTGCCTCGAAAGCGCAAGGTCCCGAATTCGATCCCTGGTACCGAAAAAGAAAAAAAAGAAAGAAAAAAAATACAGGTGTTCTGAAATAGGGGAGGGAATCACACCCAGAAATGGAAAATCAATCAGAAAGATGTTCTATTTAGATCAAACCAAATATCTAGGTTGTTGAAAAGGGGAAGAACTGCACTTCCCCACCCTGGGGGAGCACACCATTTTGCGAAGGACTCTTAACAGCCTGAGCGAAGAAGCTGGACACCAGAGCAGCCAGGCTTCTGGGATGGACTCATTACATGCCCTTTCCCAGCTGAAACAGGAAACTCACCTTGGGAGAAGCCATGACCACCAAAGACAGACAGGCAGGCAGACAGGCAGGCAGGCAGGCATCCCCACCCCATCCTTCCAAACACCAGGCAATACTGCATCAGGTGGCATCCTATCTGGCGCCCCTGCGCCAGTAAGGGAAGTCTCCAACCTCTAGCCTGAGAGAGGCTGACACCACCAACTGGGGGCAGCACTGAACCCATTAGCAGGGAGCTGCGGATCACAACCCTGGAGATGTGCAGGAGGAAAGAGACTGAACAGTCAGTCCAGAGTGGGCCCTTTCCTGTTGTTTACAGTGGAAAGATGAGTCAGTGAGAAATTCTAAACACCAACCACCATCACGCACGGCAGGCAGTGTCCCTAAACCAAGCCTGGGGACCCTCACCCGTGGGCTGGAAAGGGGAGCTCTTGAGACAAGAATAGTTTGGGACCTGAGCCCAAAGGAGTAAAGGAGGTTGGCTGGCACAGAAAACTTTTGGTGATGTACTAGGTGGAAAGTCCCTGGGGGGAGAACACAGAGACAACCACAGGATTTTCCCAGCAGCAGGGGATCAGGAGTGATAGGGCACTGGCAGAAGGCAAACGAGAGCTCAGATCAGGCAAATTATTTCACATCCTTCTCTTCCCAGTTTCATCAAAGTAGCTGGATTTTGGGACACAGACAAAAGACTAAAGTTAACTACTAAAGTTAACTACTAAACAAAGCATGGCTTGCAGCAAGGAGGTGGGCTCAAAGAAATGACATCCCTCATCATCCCTGGGAAGGCAGTAAACAGCCCACAGACGGGGAGACTGGTGTGGCTGCCTGCAAGCAGACTGTGCCAAGAGCAGGAGAGCTGGGAGGATGCCGCGGCTGTCTGGCCTACAAGCCATGTGGGGATTGTTTCTGCTTCCTTGCTTATATCTCACTGTGCACTAAACTGAAATCAAAATGGATCAACGATCTAAATGTTAAAACAGACACTTAACCTGCTGGAAGATAAAATAGGCACAACTCTTGAAGTCATAGGTGTAGGTAAGGAATGCACAAGAAATAACATCAATAATCAATGAAAGGGATTACATCAAATTCAAAAGCCTCTTCACAACAAAGGAAACAACTAACAGAGTGAAGAGACAACCTGCAGAATAGGGAAAAACCCCATACTTTGGACAGAGGACTAATATCTAGACTATATAAAGAACTCAAAAATATTAGACCCCTCCCCTAAAATTAAAGACCCAATCAAGGGCTGTGGATTTAGCTCAGTGGTTCTGCTGTCTGCTCCACAAGCACAAGGTCCCAAGTTTGATCCCCGGTACCAAAAAAAAAAGACCCAATCAAAAACTGGGCAACTGAAATCAATATACATTTCTCTGAAGTACAAATGGCCCATAAGTACATGAAACAACATTGAACATCACTGGTCATTAGAAAAATCCAAATTAAAACAATACTGACATTCCACCTTACCCCAGAAAGAATAATCATCATCAAGAAATCAAATAACAATAACAAATGGCAGTGCGGCTATGGTGAGAAAGGAACCTTCTACATTGTTGGTGGGAACGTAAACTAATACAGCCACTATGGAAATCAGTATGGGGGATTCCTCAAAAAACTAAAACTATAATTTCGACTTGATCCAGTTATTCCCCTTATAAATATCTTCCCCAAAGAGTTAAAGTCATCATATCACAGTGATACATGCCTACCTATGTTTATAGCAGCACAATTCATATTAGCCACATCTTGGAAGCAGCCTGTATGTCCATCAACAGATAAATGAATAAATAAAATATGGTATTTATACATAATGGAGTAATAATCTGCTATAAAGGAGGATAAATTAAATCATTTTTAGGAAAATGGTCATATCTTGAAATCATAATGTTAAGTAAAATAAATCAGACACACAAGCTTAAATACTATATGATTTATCTTATGAGAAACTAAGTATAAATACATTAAAGAGCAAAATGAAAGACAGATAAAAGGAAACAGAGAGCTAGATCTTCTGCAAATAGGAAGGGGACCAAAAGATTGAGAGAGTGGGAAAAGGAGATGTGTCATGTACATGATGTACCAAATACTCAGAATGAAAGTAGTTATTATGTGTTGCAAATATGTACTAATAAATTAAACAAAAGAAACAGAGAAGTAACTAGAAAAAACCAACAAAACAGATACAGCCAGACTCCCACCTCAGGGACTAGGGACAAGAGGGACTGGCTAGGAGCAATGTTATGAAAGGCCCAGTTCAATATCTACACAGTCCAAGCAACTCAGTGGGAGGCAGTAGATGCAGAAGTTGTCAATGGCTCTATTCTTTCTCAGACACCATGAATTAATAGGACATGAGCATCACCCCTTTTCCTATTATTGCCACTAGCACAGTCACTTATTTCTAGATCAAGGATTCATGTGGAGGTTGAACTGAGCTTGGAGACACCCACTGACTGTGAGGTAAACTCCCAGTCATCTGCATAGTTCTCCCTTGGGTTTTTCTTTCTTTCTGCTGTTATCCTCCTTTACACCTACAAAACTGGGCACATCCAGGTCTCAGCATCTGGTACAGAATTAAACTATAACTTAGGATTCTTTTTTTTAAAAAACAGGACAATAAAAACTCTTAAACTAAAATGCTTCACTATTATTCATCTTTTCAATGTTTGGGGTTTTATTTTTAGATTTTACTGTTTAAAGATTTCTTATAATATTTTTAAGCAGGGCAGGGTATCCCAAGACCTCAACATCTGGTCATAAGTTACTTGCAGAACTGTAGCATAGTTTTCTTTCTTTTGAAAAATAATTAATCTGTGATGTTTTTAATGGATAGCAAATGAACAAAAACAGATTTAATCTTGACATGGTTTTAGCAGTAAGACTGGACTTTATCAGACCCCATGATCAGGGATCGTCTGGAAAAGTTTAGTGATTAGGTTCCAAGGAAAACTCCAGGGAAGGACCCTTGATCTGCCAGCTGATTAACAGCATAAGCTCTGCAGGCTGCCCTCATCCCTCCCAGAGTCTCCTTTGTTTGAAGAGGGCTCTTGGCTGCTGGTCCTGGCTCCCGAGATGGTCATCCACCTCTTCAAAGCTCTCACAAGTGCTACAATCAGAAAACGTCCCTATGCTTTTGTGGATACTATGGGTCCTCTGGTCTCACTATGTCCACGTAAGCTACAGGACAGGACCCAAATCTTGTCCAATCTCCTGAGGGCCAGAAAGCCCAGCTTCCCCCTATATAGATTAAGTCCCAGTTTGCTCAACCCTGATGATTTGCTTGGGTTGAATGTATCCCCAAAGTTGATGTGATTGAAATTTAATTCCCAAAGCCAAACATTTAAGAGGCATTTAGGCCATGAGGGCTCTGTCCTTGGGAATAGATGCTATGATCATGGGAGAGAGTTTGTTATTTCAGTAGTGAGTTTGTTACAAAAGTGAGTTCAACCCACTGTTGCGCTCTTGAGCTCTCTTACCCTCCTCCTTCTGTCATGGGCTGGCACAAGGATGCCCTTGCCAGATGCCAGTCCCCTGATCTTGGACTTCCCAGGCCCCAGAACTGTGAGAAATCTCTGCTCTTTATAAATTGTAGTTTGTGGTATTCTCTAATAGCAGCACAAAACAGACTAAGGCAGGGGTCTCCGAGGCTGTTCTACCACAGATACCCACCCTGTCAAAAAACAGGACATGTCCCCCACCGCCATCCCATGCTCCTAGGGCAGAAAAGCTGAGTGGGTCCCAGCACCTGGAAGGAAGCTCCCCCGCTGCCATCCCAAGCTCCTAGGGCAGGGAAGCTGAGCTGGTCCCAGCACCTGGTAGGAAGCTCCCCGCTGCCATCCCAGGCTCCTAGGGCAGAGAAGCTCAGCCAGTCCCAGCACCCAGGAGGAAGCTCCCCCACCGCCATCCCAAGCTCCTAGGGCAGAGAAGGTGAGCCGGTCCCAGCACCCAGAAGGAAGCTCCCCCACCGCCATCCCAAGCTCCTAGGGCAGAGAAGGTGAGCCGGTCCCAGCACCTGGAAGGAAGCTTCCCCCGCCGCCATCCCAAGCTCCTAGGGCAGAGAAGCTGAGCCAGTCCCAGCACCCAGAAGGAAGCTCCCCAGCCACCATCCCATGCTTCTAGGCCACAGAAGCTGAGCCGGTCCCACCACCCAGAAGGAAGCTCCCCAGCTGCCATCCCAAGCTGCTAGGGCAGAGGTGAGCCACGTAGGCGCCAGAACCCCCCACCACCACCACCCCCGTGGAAATGAGAAGACACATAAGCCTCAAAAACAGACTTCTGGATCACATGCAGCAACCCCAAAGGGAAATGAGATGGAACAATCTGATAACCACCTGGACTCTCTCTGCACTGGCAACAAAAGAGGATCTGGGAAAAATGAAATCAGAAATAATTACTCAGATAACAGCAAAGATTTTGCTCATGGTGCAAGAAATGATTAACA
>NW_004624912.1:2167944-2213939 GCF_000247695.1 Heterocephalus glaber
AAGGGAGGGCAAGGGAAGGGGGAAAAAATAAGAACCAAGATACTCATGTAATGGTACAAGATCCCAATGATGAATATAACTGTATTTTATACCAAAAATGTACCAATAAACTTAATGGGGGAAAAAAAAACAGGACACTCTGGCCCATGCATTCCCCATGGATAGACCCTGGAGCCCAGCAAGGAAGAGCCCATGGCTGTCCCACAGCACTGCCCACGAGGTGCCCCCTAGACACAGGTCCCGTTGGGGTTTCT
Source organism: Heterocephalus glaber (assembly GCF_000247695.1). The sequence continues at coordinate 2,168,199 of NW_004624912.1, forward strand.
GCTCTGCAAAGTCCTGAACTGATGGCTGTCGATGCCACCAAAGGAAGCTGGGTGTGGAGGCCATCCTTCCATCTCCAGCCCCTGCAGACACATAAATTCTGTAGGTAAGAAAGGAGAGAATCCCACTGCTGCAGCTGTTAATGGAAATGTAAAGAGCTCCTCTCTTCCTCAGGTTGGGGCAGGCTGACATTTAAGGGTTGACAGTTTGAGTCACTTTTGCGTTCCTTTCCTGCTCCTTCCTCCTGTCTTCTCCTTCCTCTGACACCCTACCCTTTCTACTCAGAGTTGAGACATCCTCCACCTCTCCTGCCCAGGGTGGTACTAATCCTGGCCCTTCCTCATCAGAGCTGCCCCGCTCCACATGGAAAGCTCCATGAGCAGAGAAGGTGACAGCTCAGGCCCTTAGACTCCCTGTAGCAGAGCTATTCTCAGGAAGTGGTTGAGAGGAAGAATATGATCAACCCTGGCCTCAATGGTCAGACAAAACCAGAAAGTCCCCAGGAGGTCACTGTTACTGCTGATAATGGTTCAAATACCTCTTAGCTGTACTGACACTGGTGATCACCTTTTTTTTGGAGACAGATTCTCACTACATTGCCCAGGCTAGGCCAGGCTGGGCTCAAGGGGTCCTCCTTCCTCAGCCTCCTGAGTGTTGGGACTACAGGTACATAATACCAGGTCTGTCTCCTCACCCCTGAGTGTCTTTCTTCCCTCCCTGCCTTTCCTCATACTTCCTCTTGTGGACCCTAAGTGACTGGCTCATTCACTGCCAAGTCTCACGGCTTTCTATCCCAGCTAGAGGCCAGCACCAACCCCCCAACTCCCACTGGCCTCTAGAACTTCAGCACAGCTGCCTGCTGCATCTCCAGTTCCACCTGGTTATCTAACACAATAGGATCCTTGAGTCTTCTCCAGCCAAATGCACCCTTCCCATAGCAACTTCCTTCCAGGCAAAGGCGCACCCCTCCTTTCAAATATCAGGCCCAGGCCACAGTCTCCTCCGCTTCTCACTCCTCTTCTCACCCTGTGGCAACTCCCACCAGTTCTACCTTCATCAGTGTGACCACTCACTCCTCACCCCCTCCTGCCACCAGCCACCAAACCACCAGCACTATGCTTTCAGACCAGTCTTCTCTCCGTCTCATCTCCCTTGGCCAGTCGGTCGGATCATGACACTCCCCACTCTGCCCATCACACAAAACAAAATCCAAATCCTTCCCGCTACCAGGCAGCAGATGCCCAGGCAGCAGATGTGGGTGACCCCTGGGTGGGAAGGAGGGCAGGAAGAAAGGGAAGCTCAATCAGAGACAGATACCAAAAAGGGTATGGGAACAGCTAGGAGGGACATAACTTCCCAAGACAGGCTGAGTGGAACAGGGAAATGTCCCAAAGGTGACAAGAGGCTGCTTCTGTCACCCAATACTGGTCTGTTGTTCCAAACTCACTCCCTGTTAAGCTCTGCCTCACCCCTGCATGTGGGCTTGCTGGTCTGCTTGCAACATCTCCAGCCATACCAGGTTCGGGGGCCTTTGCAACTGCCAGTTTCTGTGCCTCAAACGGAGATCTTCCTCTAGATGTGCTCAAGATTTTCCCCTTCACTTTACACTGTCCTCTGCTCACAGCACCTCCACACAGTGGCCGTTCTGGACCATCCTATGTAAAACCACCCTCCACATAATCTCTCTCTCCGTATTCTCTCTGTTACTCTTTATTGTAACTTAAACATTGCTGCTGGACATTACTGTCTTCCTCTCCCACTAGAATGAAAATCACACAGGAGCAAGGAGCTTGGTTCCCTGTCACCCAAGGACACGTTGAATGAATGAAGGTCAGGTCTCACAGAATGTAAACAATGTCGGGTTTACATTCTCTTCCTGAGAAAGGGCAGAATTTCTAAGAGAAACACTAGTATAAGAGATGGTTACAATTTAATCAAGGTCCTAATGCTCATCTTTTAAAGAAATATGATCAAACTCTATACTTAGTTATAAGTTATATAAAAAACAACATAAAACTTTCTAAAATGCATGTGCTTTGGTATGGTTCAGTGGCAGAGCACTTGCCTAGCATGTGTGAGGCCTTGGATTCCATATCCAGCATCACACACACACACACACACACACACACACACACACACACACACACATTAAAACTGAAACTAAAAGTTAAAATGGAGGGCAGGGATAGGAAAGGGAGGGGAAGGGGAAGGGGATAAAAAATAATTATGATGTGTTATGTACATGGACTGACACCCAGTGATGAATGTAATCATTATGTACTGAAAGTGTGTACTAGTAAAAAATAAAAATAAAAAACTAGAAAATTAAATACATGTGTTTTCATGAGAATAAGAATAACAATGAAGCATATATATAGTTTGATGTGATGTGATATGGTATCACAACTCACTGTTCAAGATTATCATCAAAAGCAGAATAAATCTCTTTAATAAGGTCACAAAATTTAGACAGATTTTCACCGATGTCTTTAAAGATATGTGTGGAGAAGACTGAAGATTACCTGTCGCTTTGAGACATCTAACAAGAAATGTCTGCATCTTACTAAGGATCCTGCATCCCCAGAGCAGCCAGCAGCCCAGACTGGAAAGGACGCCCAGGGAAGGGCTCCAGTTCATGACTGTCTGCCTTTGCACTGCCACATGGCTCCAGGGCTTTGTTCACTTGGCCCCATTCTCTCTTCAACACAGGGAAAGGGATGCTGGGGGACTCCTGCAGTGGACTTAGCTGCTGGCTTTTAGAGCGGAAGTCTTACTCCATTTGCATCTATGTACTTCTTTTTCTCATTGCAAATTTCCCGGTCTCAAACGCACAGCCAGTGACTGCACCGAGAGGGCCCTGCATGGCCCATGCATGAGCAGCAGAGGTGACACCTTCATCTCGACTTTAGCAGGCAAGGCTGACTTTCAAATAAAAGAGACTTGTTAATCCTCTGGTGCCCTGACCTACCTCTGCTGCTCTGGTCTCGAGAGCCTTAAGGTGTTCCCTTAAAGGCAGCCTTGCTCACAGACACACTGTTGGCTTCCAGTCAGCCTCCTCCAAATTCCATATTGAAGCCCCCCACCTCAGCCACGTGAGTTGCATTTTCTTCTGGGCACTAGCAGCATGCTGCTTTTCCCCTTTATCAGTTAAACTTCACTACCACTTTTTAAAAATCCGTTAGTGTTATAGGAGTTATTTCCTTAATAAAAGAGCAAGACCTGCGTACTTAGTTTTGTCTTTCGAAACAGACTAAGAAACTGCTCTCTCAGATCAATAATGGGTCCACCATTCAAAGCAGGTTTAGAAGCATGGGGGATTACTTTTTAATCATAGGCTACACTTCCTTTTACTAATTCCTGTCTCCCCTTCTCCCTCCGTTCTTCTCACTTTCTTTGCTTCACTGGAATTGGTTCTGGTCCTGCCACCTGCTTTGCAGTGAGGGAGAACAGACATCCAGGCTGGCACAAGCCTAGGGCTCCTGCAGAGCTGTAACAGTGAGACCCTATAGAGAGGGGCAAAGGTGACAGAGGAACCATTTTCCTCGCTAGCAAGAGCTCAGAGCAATGGAAACACTCCTCCTAAATATGCATATCAGCTGGGTATGGTGGTACACACCTGTAATCCCAGCATTCGGGAGGCTGAGGCAGGAAGACTGCTGCAAGTTGAAGGTCAGGCTGGGCAACACAGTGAGTTGAAGGCCAGCCTGAACTACATAATGAGACCCTGTCTCAAAAAACAAAAATATAAAAACACCTAAAACAAAGACAAAAACAAGTATGTATATGAAATTCTAAAAGATGATTCATATTCTTGAAATATTGAGACTATTTACCATTGTATAGCTGCCCAAAGGTGGCACCATCCTCCTTCAACAGGCTTGTTGAACAACTATTATCAGAGAGGATTTCTCAAGGTCAAAGTGAAGGTGACTGTGTCTAAAAGTACCCAGGGGAACTCTTGGTTAGGACCTGAACAGCTGGGTCCCGCAGAACCAGGCATGGTTATGGTGCCTGCCAAGTAACAGAGACGTACTTGTGCTCCAACCCTGAAGAAGCCAGCTTGCTAAGGGACCATGGGATCAGAGGAGCAGTAAAAGCGGAGTTCATCAGGGCACCCAGCAAGCCCTTTGTTTTTTTCCTGGCCGGTTCCAGTGTGGTCCTCACTGACTTCACCAGTATGCTGCCTTCACATCCACCTGCACAGGGAAGCTGGCCAGGTGTCAACTCACCTGAGAACACTGTCTCTCCAGGGTATCCAGGGAGATACACAGTCCCTCTTCCTACAGCCTCCCTAGGATGCCTGAGAAGAAATATTCAAGAGCAGAACTTAAAACTCTTCCCACTCACCAAGGTCTTCTCAGCCATCTGTTGTGACTTGTCAGCCGTCCTGGAGGCCTGCTTCCTGTCCTGGAGGTCGGCCTCACAGGGACCCAGGGAATCCTGAAGGTGTTGTGAGCTTAGCAGGGGCAACTGGTTCAGGAGTCACCTGGGTGGGCAGAGGGCAAGAGGAAAAGAAAGCCAAATCAGACAGACGCACAAAGGGATGTGGGAGTGGCTGGGAGGGGCATATCGTGCTAACGCTGGCCGTGCAGAAACAGGGAATTGGCCCAATGGTAACAGTGGGTGGCATATATTACCACCTGGGGGTTACAGAGTAGTTCCAGAACAAGTGCTTTCTTACTCCTTCAAGGACAGACTCAGGGAATACTCAGGTAAGGTGGCAGGGTCTGGGGACAGGCCTGGCAGGAGAGAGGAGGAAGGGCCAGCGAGCCACCTCCCTGCAGGCAAGAAGCAGGGCAGGTAGGTGGCCAAGGAGACCTCCTGGGCAATCAAAGCCTGCCCTTGGTAACATGGCCAGGGGAAGGAGGCCCTAGGGCGGGAGAGGACTGTCCTCAGAGATGAGTGACTCGCCCCTCAGTGTTCCCAGGGCTGAGACATGTCCTCTGTGCCCCAGAAGCCACATCCTGGTACCTGACAGGGTCCACCTGCTTCACCAGCCCAGCCTCTTGAAGTCCCCCTTCTCCTTCAGAAAGCTGCTCCCCTCTGGAAGCCATCTCGCTCTGCAGTAAAGGGTAATCTCATCTTCTCATAAGTGCGGATGACTTCTTCTTAGCCTCTATGGGCCGCCCTTCAGAAGTGATAACTTGTGAAGGTCAGTTTGCAAACCCAAAGGAATTCGGCTCCCACCATGGTAGTTCAGCAGGGAGACATCTAGAATGAAAGGGCTCACAGGATCCCATAACAAACCACATAGAAGTCGGGGAGCCTTGGCTCAGGTGGTGATTCCCCCACACTTGGAGCACACTGTGAAGAGGAAATGGGAATGACTGGGCTCTCAGAGGAGGGGTAAATGGGGTAGAACTCCCTCTCTCTCAGCTCCTTCATTATGAGGTAGGAGGTAGAGCAAAGGCAAATAAACAGGAGGAAGTTGTGAGGCAAGAATTGAGAAACCAGAGCAAAGATCACAATGTTAAAATATGAGGAAACCAACAGATAAAGGTCACCCTGTCCACCCCAAAGACCCCCAGGCGTGCAAAAAACAAAAAGTCCATTGGTCTGAATTCCAATGTCACTTGCATTGTGGTTTTTGACCCCTGTTGGGTTCAGATACCACGATACTTCCTCTAAAGGCCTTGTATGGTCAAAAATGCCCAACTAATGGGGTGCTGAGTCAGGTGCCCTGTTGGGCCATGGCTCCTGTCAATCCACAGCTATAGATCTTCCCATAATCCCTGGACCTCAAGAGACCTAGTGCCTGCCCCTCTTAGGGCATGAGCTCTTTTCACTGGGCCACTCCCATCCTGCCTTGTTCACTTTTAATAAACCTTACTCTTGTCACACCTTTTGAGTGTCCTGCTCAATTCTTTGCTCAGGATACCAAGAACCTGGAGACAACTCCCCTCCATCCCATAACAATTAGATGTCCTTCTCTACATGGCAGAGAACACCAGCAGAAAGCTCATTTCAGGAGCACTAGTCCTGCCTGTGTGCACCCAGGTGCTTCCTGGAATCTGGCCACAGAGCCAAGTGGAAACAGACGCAGGACAGATGTTTCTGTAAGGAAGGGTTCTGGTTTTCTCAGGGGCTAGGCCAGGCAGCTCCACAAGGATGTCTCTCGACACTGGTCAAGCTCAGCCCATCTACTGCCAATTTTCTCAATGATTCTCCACTCCTAGTGAGGGCTCTTAGTTCCTTGACCTTGACTCTGCATGAGCACACTTGGCCCTGCATCTTCACCAGGTACCTCTCCATGTTCTGCCAGCCAGCAATAGCCCCTGGTTTGCTGCTCCTCTTGTCCTCAGACCCACAACCCTGCCCTATGACCACATGACATCACTGGGACATTCTTAGCCTTTTATCTAGAATTGGACGACTCTTGGCCATAATTATTTGATAACATTCCTGTACCCTGGATACTTTGTACTTCTGCTTTTCAAAGGACTTGAAGTCACTCACAAAAACCACGAAGTAAAGCTATTGATTATTTGAAAATTATAACTATAAAAGCTGACAATATATACAAAGTGTTTTTCTAAGCTGATTTTGCAACATATCTATTCCAGAGTTTCAAACAAAGGAAACAGGAAGGGTCACATAATTCTGATCTCAGATGAGGATGAAAAGTCACTTCCTCAGGAAGTAGCCCTCCAGCACTGACCTCCAAAGTCCTCTGTACAGAGGGAGAACATCAGGATGGACAATTCAGCCTGCCAGGTTTTCAGAAGGAAACATTCACTATATGGTCCAGTCTTAATATCAGCATTTGATAAAAGCATTCACAATATTAAAAGGAACAGTGGTGTGGGCACGAGTCTGGTAGCTTAATGCCAATCTTGTGGTTCTTGGTAGAAAGCTATGCTGCCCTCACCAACCATGCAGGAAGGTGCAAGAGGGGTCAACGGGGCAGGAGGCAGTTGGATGTGTGATGGGATTGTCATAACAACTTGAGGATAAGAGGAAGGGGCTCAGTGACCTACATTAAACAGAATGAAAAAGCATCATTCCTAAAATGCTAATATCCCTGTAAAGAAATAGAGAAGACGAATCAGTAATTAGCATGATTCTCTGATGCCTCCTCTTAAATTCCAGTTAAGCCTCCCCAAGAAATGATAGCAGAGACCACAAGGGAGCCAGGCTTCTGAGGTGTCAGCCTTGCTAGTGGTAAAGCGCATCTTGCCTCAAGAGGAGGAAGGAATATGGCAGGCATTGCTGGGTGGATGGAAAGCTGTGCAAAGATGAATACAGACCCATGGAAAGAAACTTTCCTGATTTCTATTTCTTCATAGGTTAGAATGAAAGTACAACTGGGTCACCAAAACTGTACATCAACACATCACAGGAGAAACTGTTTTAGCCCAGAGGGTGGTTCTCAAAGTGTGGTCTCTGGTTAGCATCCCCTGTCAGACATGAGATTCTTGGGTCCACTCCAGACCGGCTGACTTGGAAACGCTAGAGTGGAGCCAGGACCCCATGTACTAACAAGCTCTCCAGAAGACTCTGATGCAGACTGCAGTTTGAGAACCACTGGTCTAGAAAGTCTGAGGCTAAATATGGCAATCAGTTCCAGTAGATAGAAATGCTGCTTTGTCCCTCTGGAATTTCCCTTAGACACTGAGAGGGAGGGAGAGGTTTCCACATGTTTGTTGCAGGTGAATAATCAGAAGTGCAAGGCTTGAAGAGGAAAGACATATGATATGAGAAATGGGTACACAGGGTAAATTGTCAGTGGCCAATCCAAGTCTCAAGTTTAATTAACCATCCTGAGGATTTTGTTTAAATCCTTTCAATAGCCAATGCGCTGATACAGCTCAAAACTAAAAAGACACAGAGGGTGTACACCTGGCCCTCTCCTAGGTTCCTAACACCAATGTCCCTTCCAGAATCAGCCATGTCATCAGTGTCTTCTAGAGATATGGTATAAAAAGGTTGATTGATTGATTGACTGTACTAGGAATTAGAGCTAAGGCCTTTGCATTGAGCTATAACCCCAACCCTTATTATTTTTTTCTTAGGGCTGGGCTCAAACTTGCAATCCTCCTGTCTCAGTCTTTCAGAGTGCTGGGATTACAGGCATGTGCTACCATATCTAGTTAAAAAGTTATTTTTATCATGAGACTTTTTCTTCAATACAAATGATAGTTATAGTAGTTTGTATCTAGATGTTCCCCCAAAGGCTGACAGGCTTAGAGGTGGGGCTTTGGGGAAGTGACTGGATCATAGGTGTGTGATGCTCATCAGTAGATTAGTCCACTGATGAGTTTATAGCTAAATGTGACTTGGGAGGTGAAGCCTGATTGGAGGAGGTGGGTAACTGGGGGTGTGGGCTGGAAGATCTCCTCTCCCTTGATGTCTCTGCTTCCTGCAGCCATGCCATGACCTATTTTTCCTCTGGCATGCCATTCTGCCTTGAAACAAGACAACTATGGATGGGAATCTATACAAACTATGAGCCAAAATAAACCTTTCCTTAAGTGATGCATGTTGGATGTTGTGTCTCAGCAATGAGAAAGTAAATAAGACATTAGCATATTGGGGCCAGGGATTTAGCTCAGTGGTTTTGCCAGCTGCTGCACAAGCACCAGGACCTGAGTTCAATCCCCGATACCAAAAATAAGACATTAGTGTATTACACACATATACTGTTCTACATCTTGCTTTTTTCATTGAAAAAAATATATATGTATATATACTGTTTGTTTTTGGTACCAGGATTGAACTTGTTCACTGAATATATTTTGAAGGCTACTTCATACCACCCTTAAGAGTTCTGAGTATTTAAAAACATGCAACCGCCCAGGGCATGGTATCTTCTCTACAAAGAAACAGGATCTGCTGAGCTACTACCACATGATGCCTGTGAATTCCTTAGTGAACCTCCTGCAGGGAAGCTATCCTCAGATTTTCCACAGGCAACTCTCGACAGGCTCTACTAAAATGTTGTTTCATAACAGAAGAGGTGACATGGAAATTCTCAGCCAAGTCATTAAAATCCAACAGTAACTGTAAGATAACACCAGTACCCAATGACTCAGGTGTTGTAGGACACACAGTAGAGAGCAGCTTTAACATGTAATACAATGGAGTATTATTCAGCCAGAAGAATGGAATTTTGTCATCTGTAGAAAAATGTATCTGAAAATCACCACGTTGAATAAAATAAGCCAGACTCAGAAAGACAAATATCACATGTTCTCCTTAATATATAGAGTCTAAAAAGATGACAAGAAAGTAGAGTGCAGGTAACGGATATGAACATGATCAAAATACATTACAGTATAAACATTGAAACCTCCGAAAACATGAAGTGGGGAGGGGAGGTAATGATGGGGAATGATTGGTACATGTACATATCTACCAAAATGAAACCCATTAATCTGTATAACCAATATGCACTAATAAAAAATCTGGAGGAAAAAAACCAAAAACAATGAGATGTCTTGGAACTTTTTAACTATAAGACTAGTAATTTAAAATCACATCTTATTGATAAGAATTAACAAAAATCATGAAAGGATAAGGAAACGAATTATAAGGAACACTTACTACCTAGTAAAGCCAATCTCCAGCTTAGAATCAAATACATAACCTAGAATAAAATTATATATATATAAAGTCTATCCTTCTACCAGCTTCCATTAAAGCAACATTTCCTTCAGAATTTTTGTTCCATCTGTCTTTCAGTACCATCAATAAGATGTCTTGTCCTTCTCTGATTTCTGCTAGATTTTCATCAAGGTAGCATTCAAATCTAAAGCATGAGAGTTAAAAAAAAAAAAAAAAAAAAAAAAAAAAAAAAAAAAAATATATATATATATATATATAAAACATTTATTGAGATAGAATTGATGTACCATGCAATTTAAAGCCTATAAATCAATGTATTTTTAGTGTAGCCACAAAATCATGCAGCCATCTCCTCAGTAAATTTTAGAACATCTTTATTACCTGGTAAAGAAATTCTGTACTCATTCACAGTCATTCCCCATAACCCCCATGGACCCTCCACCCTGGGCAACCTCCAGTCTACTTTCCATTTTTATAGATAAAGGATGCCTTCAAGAGACTCACCAGCACACTCAACACTGCTGAGGAAGCAAAATCTTCAAAACAGGCCAACAGGAATTATCTAAACTGACAAAATAAATGAAAGAGCAAGGCGAAAAAAGAAAAAGCAACTAAGAATTGTGGGATAATATCAAATGGTCTAACACACATGTAATTGGAATCTCAGAAAAAGAGGAAATAGAAAATGAGGCAGAGGAAATATTTAAAGAAATAGTGGTCAAAACTTTCCCAAAAGTAATAAAAATCATCAAACCACAAATCCAAGAAGCTAAGAGAACCTAAGCATATACATACAAAACAAAAACAATCGAACACATGTAGGCACATTATATTCAAACTACATACTGAAAAATCAAATATAAAGAAAAAAATCTTAAAAGCAGAGGGGGAAAGACAAACACATTACATACAGATGAATGAAGATAAAAATCAAAGCATATTCCTTATCTGAAACCATGCAAAGCATTAAAACCAAAAATGACATCTTAAAAGTACTGGAGGAAACAAAAATTGTCAATCCAGAATTCTCTGCTAATGACTATACTTCTCAAATGTAAAGAAGAAAGAGACTTCTAAAAATAAATGAAAACCTGAGAGAATTCATTACCAGCAGACTTGCACTAAAAGAGATGTTACAAGAAGTTTTTTCAGGCAGGAGGAATATTCCAGACAGAAATAAGCTCAGATATCCAGAAATGGTTAAAATGAGCAAACATGAAAGACACTTTAAAAACGTTTAGTTGCTTAAAAAAGTAATTGACTATTTCAAGTAAAATAGTAGTAATGTATGGTGTATTTATAGGATACATAAAAGACAAATGCACGATAAGAACAGTACAAAATTTGCGAAGGAAGAACTTAAGAGTATAATATTCTAAAGTTTTTACACTACATGTGAAGTGTTATAATGTTATTATAAGTTAAATTTGAGGATTGCTGTATGTTTAAATATTACAGAAAACATTAAAACAAAAAAATACTTCTTTCTTTTTCAAAAAAGAATCAATGCTGGGCCAGGGATTTAGCTCAGAGGTTTCGCCACCTGCTGCACAAGCACAAGGACCCCAGTTCGATCCCCGGTACCAAAAAAAAAAGAATCAATGCAGAGGTAAAATGAAATAATAAAAATTGTGGAGTCAATGTGGAGATAAATGAATGTGAAGAGTCAATGTAGGACCAGGGATTTAGCTCAGTGGTTCCACGGCCTGCATCGCAAGTGCAAGGTCCTGAGTTCAATCCCCTGTACCAAAAAAAAAAAAAAAAAAAGAGTCAGTGTGAAGATAAAATGAAATAATAAAAATTAATACAAAGGCAGACAGAAAAAGAGAATAAAAGGAATAGAGAAGAAATTAAGTAAAAAACATAAATGAGAAATTTTAATTCAATAATATCTATAGTTAAATTAATTAAAAACAGTCTACCAACACCAATTAAAAATTATCATGGGATGAAAAAAAGCATGACTGAGTTATATGCTGTTTACAAAAAGCCCGTATTAAATATAAAGACAGAGACAGGTTGAAAGTACAGGGATTAAAAAGATGTAAGTACAAACACTAATTGAAAGAAAAATGAAATAGCTGTAGTAGTACCAGACAAAGTAGTTCAGAACAAGGAATACTGCTGAAAATACAGAAAATAATCTTATAATGACGAAAAGGTCAATTCACTAAGAAAGAACAACACTATAAACCTGTATGTACTTAACAAAGACCTCACACATTATTCAAAACCTCTTAGAAATGAAAAGAGAACTAGGAAAATCTATAATTTTAGTTAGAGGCTTCAACACTCTTCCCTCAATAATTAATGAAACAAGTATGCAGAAAACAAATACAGACACAGAAAGGCTAAACACCACTCTCAGCCAACTTGACAGACTTTGACACTCCGTCCACAAGTGCAGGATACATACGTGTCAATGTCATCTGGACCCTATGAGACCTCACCATGCTACTTAAAACAGCGTGAAATTTGAATCTTATGTACTCTTTTTTCTGGAATTTAACCTCAGATTAATCTGATTGACCTCAGATAATTTAAATCACGGAAAGCAAAATCACAGATTGGGGGAATTACTGATTATGAATGATTCTATGTTCATAACTTTGACAATTTAGATAAAAGACAAATTCTTGAAAGACACAAACTATCAAAACCCATGCAAGAAGAAATATATAACTTGAATTAAAGAAATCTCATGAAGCGAACATTACTTGATATGAAAATCAAATAAACCCATGATAGAAAAGAAAAACAGACCAATACTCTTCATGAACACAAAAATTAAACAATATTAAAAACTTCAACAAAGTATTAGGAAATCAAATTTAGCAACATGAAAAATATATTATTATTATGAAGGGTTCATACCGAAAACATAAGGATGGTTCAACATTTGGAAATCAATTAGTGAAATTCATACTATCAAGTGACTAAGGAAAATATCTAATGTTGCTCCATGATTTACATTATTTTCCAGTAAAACCATCATGAAAATACTGTAAGCCTGAGAAAGATTAAAATTCAAAATCTGAAATGTTTCTACTGAACATGTACTGCTTCCATACCATTATGAAGTAAAAAAATTATTAAGTGAAACCATTATAAATTGGGGATTGTGCATGAGCATTTTGTTTAACAACCAAAATAGCATCTGGAAAAATTCAATTAACATTCATGGTTTAATTGTTTTAGTCAGAATGTAAGAAACAGAATCTGGGATGGCTTGTTTGAAACAGGTATAACTTCCTTGAGGGATTCAATAAGAAAGATCTCAGGCCATGGTAGAAGATGGGGTGAAGTAAACAGATACATAGCAGAAATGCTGAACATGTAAAAGAATTATAAAAGAGAGCTGGTTACGTGTAATAAGGAACAGGCTACATGTAGGCACCTTTCTGTCGAGTAATACAGTGTCATATGATCAGACCTCTGGGCAAAAGCAGCTGCTTCTCATTGAGGTGGCAGATTTTCAAACTGCAAATGTTCTAAAGGTGTGGGGATAGCTATCTGCCAGGGATGTTAGAAGAGGTTTCCTACCATAGATTAATATGGATTTGATGACATTGAAGTTTCTTCCTAGTGCTAATAAATAGTAAGAAGAGAAAATACAGTTAGTTGGCTTAATGTTTATTTAGAGCTAAGGAAATATGAGACTAATCTCCATTTTGAAAGTGAAAATGCTTATCTTTATGTAGTTTACACTGGTAATTTAGTAGAGATGCATATATATATTTCTATGGTACACTCCATAAAAGTATTTCTCTGTCTGTCTCTCCTACTCATTCTAAAAAGACTAATTGATTACTTAATCATTGCCCCAATAATATTCCAGCCATTTACGTTCTGCCCATTCCTTTCTCTCTGCCTCCAGAATCCTCTCTTGAAGAGGAGCTCATGCTCTTCACATGCTATTTCTAGCTTGCTTGCTTTTCTTTTTGTTTTGGTACCAGGGATCGAGCTCAGGACTTTGCGCCTGCAAGGCAAGCACATGTCACTGAGCTAAATTCTGGGCCACTCTAGCTTTCTTTTCCACTATGTTTTCAATGAGTCATGAACATCTGCCTCAATTCCTTTCCACCTGGTTCCTCTTTTTTTTTTTTTTCTGGTACCAGGAATTGAACTCAGGACCTTGCACTTTCCAGGCAGGCATGGCACCACTGAGCTAAATTCCCAGCCCCCCACCTGGTCCCTCTTCAATCTCCTACAATTGGCTCAGTATTTTTATGCATCATCCATAATTATTAGAATGCTAGAGGTCAGGGAGGCTGAGAGTGTAATCAGGAGGGTATAACATTTATACTCAAGGAGCTGAAAAATAAAATCAACATAAATCATCCAAATATCAACTAGGCAGTGACTGTCGACAAGTTAGAAAGGAGAACTGACATTTATTAGGTATCTTCTAGTACATTGCTGTGGCAGACAGAATATTTCCCATGACAGCCACCAGCAATTCTTTTATCCCTGTACACTCATGTCACATCCACACCATTGTGTGAGATATCACAATAAATATAAATGAACCAAATTTGCCAAATAAAATACAGGTTTTATATACATACAGGTTGTATGTGTGTGTGTATGTATGCATGTGCACATATTCTGTCTATATACTATTAATAAGATGAACCTAAAACATATAAGAGTATTGAAAGAAATGACTGGAAAAATATATCAGGAAAAAATCAAGTATAAGAGTTGGAGAGCCAAGCATGGTGGCACTTGCCTATAATCCCAGCATGTGGAGGCTGAGGCAGGAGGATCACTGTAAGTTCAAACTGAGCCTGGGCTACATAGTGAGACCCTACCTTAAAAAGCCGGGAAAGGGGGAGCAGAGAGAGAGAGAGAGAGAGAGAGAGAGAAAGAAAATAGTTAAATTAATATCAGACAGCATAGACTTTAACCACTTGCCAGTCCAATTACTTAAATATAGGATGATCAAAAATTGCATATTTTTGTTAATTTTTATAAGATAATAGGAAATATAAAAATGACAATTTTATCAAATTTACTCAATACAAGAATCAACTTGTTCATTGACAACAATCTCAATACAAGATTCAACTTGTTGGTTGAAATGACATCTGTATTAGCAACACTCTGGATAGTCAGTATGTAAACAAATGTACTGACTGAGTGACACTTGGAGTAAAGTGTTCAGTGGTTAATGAAGTTAATCAGGAAGAGAATCACTACATAACAATAATAGAAGTGAGAACCCTGGTGTTGGCTTTAGGAACAAGAACCCAGTAACTACAACCCCAATATAACAGAATCAGGCCAATTCTACTCAGTTTCATTCAATCTCACAATTATTTGTGTGAAAACTCTCAAGTTTCCTACCATATATTTGTTTCTATACATGATCTAACAGGCATATAGACCTGTGCTTGTTAATTACAAAATGTGCATTAATTCTTTTCAAGAACAAAAGAAATATTTTTAAAAATTAGCCTTCAGGAGGCAACAATGCAGGTCTCAACAAATTCCAATGAAGCTGGGCATGGTGGTGCATGATTCCAATCTCAGTTCTCAGAAGGCTGAGGAAAGAGAATTATGAAATTGAGCTCAGCCTGGGCTACATAGTATGATTCTGTCTCAAAAAAAAAAATCGAATGAATCACATAGCCAATATCAATAGCAAAAGTCAACTTGTCTTGTGGTTTCCTCTATCATTACCTTACCTCTCCGAAACTCGTGTATTCATTGTTGTACCTCTCTCTTTTATGGACACAGTGTCCACACTCATTGACTTATTCAAAACTTTTTTTTGGGTTTTTGTTTTTTTTTTTTGATTTTTTGAGGCAAGTCTCCCTTTGCAGTTCAGGCTGGCCCTGAACTCACTATGTAGCCCAGGCTGGCCTCAAACTCATGGTGATCCTCCTGCCTCAGCCTCCTGAGTGCTGAGGTTACAGGCATGCACCACCACGGCTAGCTTCAACACCTTTTTATTAAACACTTAAATATAAGTCCTGCTCTAATCACAAGGAACACACTAATGAGCAAAGCAAAATAGATAAAGAACCCTCCTTCATGTTATTTACATTCTAATGTTACCTCTATCACTAGACTGCAGGCAACTCAAGGCAAGATCATGACTAATACAAGATGCGGACTGTTAGCTCTGGTAATTCAGAAACTATTCACTCTGATACTGAGCAGAGGGCTTCATGTGGGCTTGAGTACATCCTTGGGATACTGTAGAACATGGTCATCAAACAGGGATCTGGGGCCAGAAAAAGTGACAAAATCTAGATACACCTTGTCACCCCACTACTGGCAATTAAATAGCTCAAATCTCAGCAGCCTATGGGTCAAAGCAGGCCAAAATCTAAAAATCAGACTATCAAAGCAGACAGGCAGAGGGTTAGATGGATGTCAAAAGTACTAGAAGCAATAAAGTCAGATAAGGAAAAATCAGGTCTTTCAATGTGTCTTTGCAAACTCAATTGCAGTTTCAAGAGGTCAGATAAGCCAAGTGACTGTTCTAAGTGACCAAACCCCACAGGTTAGCCTGGCTGTAAGGGGCTCTTTTATCCTTCCCCTGTGATGTAGGAAGCAACATCCAGGCCTCATGACACATGGGCTACACAGCAGGGCCAGGAGAGTATGTGGAGCTTACTGCAAAATGGTTCATGTTCTAACTGGAATTAGAGGAATGCAGTTGGCTTTACAGAGAC
Source organism: Heterocephalus glaber (assembly GCF_000247695.1). The sequence continues at coordinate 2,184,447 of NW_004624912.1, forward strand.
TAAGTTCCAGAATGGAAAGTTAACACGATACACAAGAAAGAAAATGGCCAAGAAAAAGGATGGCTCTAGTTTTGGACATAGGTTTAAAAAATGGCTTGTCTTTCTTGCGGAGAGGATCCCCCTTTCCAAAGGCCATATCAGGCCAGAGAGAAAAAGTAAAACAAAGGCCCCACAGCCAAAGACAGAGAGGAAGGGAGCTACTTAAGGCCCCTGCCCCTCTCCTCCTCAGCACACAATGGCTGGGACCTGCACAGGACAATCCTGGCTCTGATGGAATCCCTCAGACCTGGTCTTTTCTGGTTTAAGCCTCTGTTTGAGCACTGTCACTATGGCAACAAGGCCAGGATGCTCTGCTCTATGTGAGGGGCTTATCCTTCCAAATATGCTTCTTGAGTTAGCAACAAAGGAGTTCGCTGAACCTCAACTAATCTCGTATTCTCCTGGGAGACCTCTCTCCAAAGGCAGTTTCCCTCCTTGCCCCTCCAACCTCCCAGGTTACACTCTGTGCTCCACCAAAAGCCATATGTAGACGGTGATCCCAGTTACTTTCTCACTCAGCATCTTCCTCAAACTCCAGGTATCCTCTCAGTTGCCATAGCCTCTCCCTGCTACATAGTTACAGAGTGCTCCACAGGGACAGGGTGAAGACCTATTTACAGTTCTCTTTTTTTCTATTTTTTCTTTTTTTTGGTACAGGGGATAGAACTCGGGTCCTTGTGCTTGCACAGCAGGCGGCGAAACCACTGAGCTAAATCCCCGGCTCCAATATAGTTCTCTTTTTTAAGATCCAGAGAGACGGTTACAGTAGGTTCTCCATATCCATATCTGAAATGGGTTTCCCATTTTCAGACTCCAACAATCACAGTTCAAAAACAACCAAAAAAAATATAGCTGGGCATTGTGGCACAGGCCTGTAATCACAGCACTCTGGGAGGCTGAGGTAGGAGGACAGCAAGTTCATACCCAGCCTAGGCAATTTATTGAGAACTTGTATCCCCCCCTACCAAAAAAAAAAAAAAGTAGCTCAGTGCAAAGGCACAGTACTGGAAAAAAACAGTAGGGAATAATTTGTGAATGCTGGAGTCATTTCTAACTGGAGCCAGAGAAGCATCCTTCCTCAGCAAAGCCTGTTGCTCCCTAAGGCAAATATAGTGACCAAGGCAAATAGGACCCATGCTGTATCTGCAACCATCAGCTACCTCTGGATTTGGACCCTTCTCCTTTTATACCTAAGCTATTCATTGATCAAGCCAACTAGAATTAGCTGGGCATGGTGGTATCGCTTATAATCCCAGCTACTTGGGAGTCTGAAGCTGGAGAATCTTGAGTTTGAGGACAGCCTGGACAACTTAGAAAGATGCCATCTCAAAATAAAAAGCCAAGTAGAACAGAGGACTTTGGGAAGAATCCAACAATATAATTGTTCCCCTTCACTCAGCTGTAAAAATTTCAGGTAGACAAATGACAGAGCAATGATGAAAGAGGATATAGAATAGAAATCAGTACCATAGTAGATACATCACAAAGGACAAATACTTCCAGTGAAACATACTACAATGGCAGAGTATCTTGGAACAGTTTTAACGCTTGTCAGTCATTAACTCAGTTGCTTGATTTTTCAAATTAAGCTGGTAAATCTCTACTGAAAAATTAAGATTTTCCCTCTTCAAAGTACTTAGCTTCATTAGATTTTCTTTTAATTTAATAAAAATCAATCTTAATTGCTAATAGCTTATAGTGTTTGCTTCTGGTCATTGACTTTTAAAGAGTCAATTAATGTGTGCTTATTTTTTATGTTTGTTTAAGAATTACAATAAAATTCTTTTTATAATATGAAGAAAAAATTTCAGGTAGAAAGAGTGGGGTGGAAAGTGGAAATAATGTGTATTGTGATGTGTCACATCTCAAATCTTCAAGTCCATTCTTTCCAGAACAGAACTGAGCAAACTGGGGCCTGGGCAGCTGAGTCTCCAGTGATTGCTGTCCTTATTATGGACTGAACAAAGGCCTATAACCTAGTGTGGAACCAATAAATGGAGAAGGGGATCTTCCTTGCCTGTGAACAAGGAGGGAGAAAGTTCGGTTTGAACTTGAACATGGTCTTCTGTAATATATGGTACAGTACAACCTTCTCATCTGTGCATCCACTGGGACCTCCCCAGAACTGTCTCACCAGGACACCAGGTGGAATTAGCACACCAACCTTAGTGCTAACTACCAGGTGCAGAGGTTATTTTGTATGTGTGCTTATTTTTGTTTCTGCTTTTGCCAAGTTTATTCTGACACAGCCAGTTTTCCATTTAGTGACGCTACCCATTAAAATACTTTAACCAGCACTGACTGATAACAGTTCTTATTTAATGCAGCCTTCTATTATACTACAATATATTTTACATACCCATTTAATCTTTAGTCACTCAAAGCAGGCCAAGTTATACTCATTTTTCAACAGAAGAAACAGGCTCAGATAAGTTCAGTGCTTTCTCATAGTCCCACAGGCTGGTGCTTGAGTTCAGCTGTTACTCCAAAATCCACGCTATTTTCATTATTGCAATATGAGGCCATAAAGAAATGGTGTGTTATGGGGTATGGGCCTGACTAAGGTTTCAGTCAGGGCCAAGGCCAGCCTAACAGCCTATGCTATTTCTTTCTCTCTTCCATCTCACCTCTTGCATTTGTGCTTCTATAGCCTAAGGCCCTATAATACTCAATTATAGGCATAATGTCTACAGAGAGATCAAGGACTTTGGGTCCCTACTGGGCCTTTTCAAGGCCCAGCAGCTTGGTAGTTTCTTGTGGCTGCCGCTGCTGCAGAGGCTCTGAGGAGCTGCCTGCTTGTCAAGAGTATTTTTATCCCATGCAATAGTGCCCAGATCCTGTGGTATTGGCCTTGGTCCTGAAAATGGTATAGTAGGCAGGAAAATGTGGAGTGTAACTGGGAGAACTGAGAGAGCTCCAGAGTCGAAGAGGCCTCAGAGAACTAAGGAAAGGAAAACTAGAGCTGGTTCTCCAGAAATACAAGTAGACTCTAAGCTTTCACCCACTGCTTTTGTCTCTTTGGGAATTCCCTGGACAACCAGAGATAGACATAGGCCTGATTTCAGCAAAATGCTCCTCACCATACTGGATCTGTTTTTGCAGCCCAGCTGGCTTCAGATAGTTTCCTTTAATCCCTTTATACACAGGGACTCATTTGGTCTTAGGACACAAAGTGGACAGCAGCTATCATCCCCATTTTCATGACACAGAGACTAAGACCCTGGCTAATTAGAAGCAGCATTGGAACTAAACCTCTGTCCTCTTGAATTGAATCCAGTGCTCCTGTTGCTCAAACAAGGATGATGTTATTTATCACACTACCTCCAGTCTAGTCCTTGCGCTTTAACACTTGCTTTAATGAGTGTTTTGATTGGAGCCTCATTTTCCACTTGGATTACTCCAACAACCTAATTAGTCCCCCTACATTTATCCTAGCCCAAGTCATTCTTTACTTCAACCAAAGGATCTTCCCAAAAAGCTAAGATGGTCCTATCACTTCCCCATGTAAAATCTTTCCATGGTTCTCCACACTCTTTTAGGATGAAGACCAAAATCTCCAAAAACAATATGATGTGGGCCTTCACCCAATTAACTGATCTCATCTAATGCCACATCCTCACACATCCCCCGTGATCCATACACCTTCTCCATTTTACACCCGCTGCTGATCTACTAGGAACAGCTTCATCCAACTTGATCTCCTGAAGCGCCCTTACTAGTGTCTGTGTGACATGTCTCAAGTGAGGTCCTCCCACAGTACCCTCTACCTGGCTTGTTCATACCTCCTAGACAAGCTCTCCCTTGTGGCCCATCCACCTCTGTGAGTTCCTTGAAGGCTGTATACTATTCATCTAAGCCCCCAGAATGTAAAATAGAACCTAAGCCATACAGCAGTAGGTTAATAAATGACATCTGGCTGAGATCTAGGCTCCTGCCTTACTTTCTGTGTTCTTCCTTTTTATGGAAGTTCAATTTGATGCAAGTCTTCAGACAAAACCAACACAATCTTTAATTCACTCCTTTCTGATATGTTTGCTAACAGAATTATTATAAATTGATTGGAGAGTCCAGAGTCAAATTAAATCAGTATTTGCTGGCCATCCCTGTGAGCACAGAGCCCTTCCATCTCCTCAGACTGAACAGACATCCCCTGGAAGATGATGTGTGGGAAGGTCAAAGAAATAACCCTCTCACCAGTCAGAACATACTGCTGACAACCCAGTCCCTCCAAATACCTGCAACTAACCACTTATGTTCACAAACAGATTTTCTAGCCATCTTTGGCTTTTACTATGAGACTATTCCCATAGCGGCTCAGAGTGAAACCTCTACAGGAAACTGGCTGGTTTCAAATCCTAGCTCTGCCATTTACTAGCTTTGCATTCTGGGTAATACAAATTAAACATCTTTACAAACATTTGAAATCATGCAAATAAAGCCCTTAGTGCACTTGGCACACAGCAGCCACCCTCTAGAGTACAAGCCCTCTCCTTTATTAAGAGTAATTTGTGCGCTGGGGATTTAGCTTAGTGGTTTCACCACCTGCTGTGCAAGCGCAAGGACCTGAGTTCGATCCCCGGTACCAAAAAAAAAAGAGTAATTTGTTTTCTTTTATTGATGCAATTGATGCATATACTATAGATACACATTTCCACTTTAATTTCCTCACATATGTTTAAATAAGATTTTAAGTAATGCTTTAGAGCTGGTTTGACACAGTTTATGGGTTCCTATACCCCTTTTTTTTTTTTTTGGTACCTGGGACCGAACTCTGGACCTTGCGCTGGGCGAGGCAGGTGCCAGAACCACTGAGCTAAATCCCTGGCCCGGTATACCCTTTTAAAAATCAACATATATGTATACATATTTACAAGGTACAATAGATCATTAGAATCACTCTTTAGCCAATAGTTTTCTTATAAGACACTGATGTACATCATGCTGAATGTTTAAAGATGGTAGTTTACTCTCCAGCCCTTTAACCCTCCTGCACACTTCTGCCCTCTGCAGGTGACCTGTGTACTTACCAAGCATCAGCCTGTGGCTTGTGCCCAAACTGTTTAAACCAGTTTGTTTGTTTGTTTGTTTATTTATTTATTTATTTATTTGGTACTGGGGATCGAACTCGGGAACTTGTGCTTGTGAGGCAGGCACCAGAACCACTGAGCTAAATTCCCAGCCCTAAGCCAGTTTATTTATGATCGCACAGGGGTTTAGCTCATTGGTTCTTCAGCCTGCCTCGCAAGCACAAGGTCCTGAGTTTGATCCCCTGTACCATAAAAAACAAACAAACAAAAAAAAAAAGGAAAGAAAGAAAATTAAATAACTATGAATTGTTAAAAGTTACTGTTGAATTAGGTTTGACTGGGACAACAGTAAAAAAAAAGTGAGAAAATTTATAAGAACTAGAAGTTTGTTATTCTCTTATTATTTTGTTATAAAGCTTTATTTTTTCATAAAATAAAAAAGCAAAAAAATAGAAGAATTATGCATTCTGATGGCCAAGTGCCTATGTTCCATTCCACAGTAAGAAGATTTAAACTGGAAAGTGCTTAACAGACATAGTGCAAGCAAAAAAGGTAACCCAGGTCTGGGGACTTTTAGCTCAGCGGTTCCACCACCTGCCTCACAAGCGCAAGGTCCTGAGCTCCATCCTCGGTACCAAAAAAAAAAAAAGGTAACCCAGACTCCTATTCCTAGACTCACAGGCATAGAAAAGATACTGCCTCCACACTGAAAGTGTGGAAACTACATATTGTTACTGGTTTTAAGTCAAAATGTTTAATGTACACATGCATGAAGTTTCCATCAGCTTCCTCAACAAGTCAATCAATCACTCACCCTGATGACACCTCTACCACTGTCCATTCCTGACTACCAGACTCCTCACCTATAACAGGCTTATGTTCTTCCAAACACACGGTTACTAAAACAGCACCGCTAGAGTCAATTTACTCGATCATGTCATATGGCGTTCATTTCCAAAAATCAACCCCATGTTCAAAAGGTGTCCCAACAGAAGATTCTAAAAGGACCATCTAAATATCACTCTTATATGGACAGCTTCTATTAACTCAAGAAACAAAAGACAAATAGTTTAATAGAAAAATGAGCCAGGGACAAGAACAGACTGTTCACAAATAGCTTAAAAACATGGAAATACACCCACCTCAATAGAGGTAAGTACAAATTAAAAATAAAATAGCGCTTATTACCCATTCAACCGGAACACATTTAAATGACTGCTACCATCTGGTTTGGTTAAGGTATGGGCGTGAAACTCTTGCCACCAATTTCCTGTAGGTAGTACAAATAAGTTTATATATAAATTTTTAAGTGGTGGGTTCTTTAATACTTTCAGACACAGCTTTAAAAAAACTGCACCCTCAGAAGGAGAGAACTTCACTAGGCTTTAAACATAATTCTAAAACCAAAAACATTTTTAATTTTTTTTATTTTTTGAAACCAGAAGCATTTTGAATAACAGCAGTATTGCTGGAACAAAGGCATGCCCTCTGAAGAGTTGATGGGAAGGACATCAGTGACTCTGACCCTCCTCCAGGTCTGCAAGCAGCACTAGAATGGCAGGCATGACACAGGGCTCCAGATCAGGGGCACAGGGAGGTCACACTGCCAACAGCTGGGGCTTCACTCTTTGCCTCAACTTGTGGTTCATCCCTACATTCTCTTGTTACAGATCTGAGTTGCAACAGTTGGCAGGGAGGGGCCGGTTTGCCTCCTATGTTCTTTGCTATGGCTCAGTTCTCATGCTTGAAACAGACTTGGTATTCAAGCCCTTATGACACCCAGAACCTACAATAAAACAAAGAACCACTTGCCAGGAGGATCCCTGAGCCAAGAACATGGTGTTCTATCTATACAATGAAATGCAGATTTCCCAATAAAAGGCAAAATGCTTGACTTTAGGAGGATGAACAGGATGGGAAAGAATTCCAGCTGGTTAAATTTATGGCCCTGAAAAAGCCCAGTCTGAGAATATTTCTTGTATGTGAGCCCAAGATGCTGTCACCTTGCCATGGACTGTTAAAATACTCACTTACACTGTACTCCCATCCTCAAAGCTGTGCCGTAAGGCAGTCAAAATGGACCAATAAACATGACAGTTCAGTCTTACTGTCCCTTCTCCTGAAATTAAGACTATTTACGCTGAACTGGGGTTAGGGCAAAATATACAGGAGGCCTTATTTAGTTAAAAACTGGCTGGAAACCATGATTGCAATTTAAGATTGTAAAAGAAATGTCAATAATCCTCCTTCCTTCTCTATATTTGAAAACGCAGTATCACAAAACACAAATCAGCTAGACTTAGGGCTACCAAGGTAGGCTCCAGAGCAAGACTGCTGGGTTCTAATCCTGGCACCAATGCTTACCACCCATGTGCCTGTCAGTCTCCTAGCATATCTGTTCCTCTAATCCCCCTCTGAAATATGGGGTACAACAGAGCTCCTCTCTGTTATTCACCTTTCTACTACCATAACAAATACCTGAGATAATCAACTTCTAAAGAGAAAAAGGTTATCATGGCTCAGTTCTGGAAGTTTCACTCTGTGACCGGTTGGGCCCACTGGCTTGGGCCTGTGGCAGCACATCATGGTGGGGACATATGGTAGAGCAAAGCTGCTGGGAAGAGAAGGGGCTGGGTTCTGCTGTCCCCTTCAGAGTTCCTGCTCAGTGACTAGAGAGCTTCCACTAGATCCCAACTTCTGAAGGTTTCACCACCTCCTAGTAGCACCAAGCTGGGGGCTTTTGGGGGAACCAAAGATTCAAACCCTAGTTCACCTGATAGGGCCATCACAGGGGCAACTGAGTTACTACATCTAAAGTGCTGTTCCCACAGTAAACACTCAAATGTCAGTTATTACTATTAGAAGAGAGAAGATGGCTGAAAGGAGATGCTAAAGGGCCTGCACATCTGCCATTCACATGACAACCTGTGTAGAAGGTACTCATTCATATGCTCTGCCCAAGCTATCTTGGGTCATTTCATACCATATTTCCCTGAAAATAAGATCAGGTCTTATATTAAATTTTGCCCCAAAAGATGCAATAGGGCTTATTAGGGGTTGTCTTATTTTTTTCATATACAAAAATCTATATTTACTGAAATACAGTCTTGTCATCTTCTTCTGGAACATTGTCATAATTCTCCAAACCCAGAATTCTGGCCTAAATTTCTCACAACTCCATTTCCTGTAGAACCATTGGCCTGAATCTCACATGTCCAGCAGTAGAGCTGTCCTTAAATGAGCACTTCTTGTCCATGTAGCCTGCTTATAGTGCATTAGCAACACAGCTGTCAGTGATTTTATCCCATGAGTTCTTCACCCAAGTCACATCCTCTTGCAGGCTGAGCTTCACAGAGTTTCCATTAAGTCAAGTATTAATTGAAGACTTACAAGACAGGAATGGCAACAAAAATGATAACAGTTAAGAATGATGGTCTGCCGCCTGTCTGGCAAGTGTAAGGTCCTGAGTTCAATCCCCAGTATAAAAAAAATGATGATCCAAACAAAAGTGACCAAAAAAAAAAAAATCACAGGCACCAAAATTCAGAAAATATTTATTTCACATTAGTGCATTAATTCACAGAGTGCATTAAGTACATCTATTACAACATAATGTATTGAGTTATTAAGATGCATATTTGACACAACCATGTCCATTTGTTATCAAAGGCAGATGTCATTCTGTTATTCGTGCTTTGTGTCTGTACTCCAATTGGTCATGCAGCAATAAGTTTCAACCTTATCTGTTATATAGATACTTTCCTCTAGTTTAAAGCCACCCACTTGAGTATCTACAAATACTTCATTTATATCATCCTTTATTTAAAGTATTAATGTCAACAATATTATTTTGTTTAATTATATATTATTATTATTTTATAATTCAGTATATCCATTGTGTATTGCACGTATGTACAGTACTAAATGTGTTTGTCTGGCTAACAATCTTAACTAGGGCTTATTTTTAGGGTAGGGATTATATTAGGAGGAATCTGAAAAATCATGCTAGGGCTTGTTTTCCAATTAGGTCTTATTTTCAGGGCAATATGCTATGTTTGGCCATTAACATCTGGTACTTACATGTACCTCTATGACAGGTGTTTTGAGGCCTCCTACAGATACTCACTGTGCTAACTGGTCCCAGAGACACCTACTCCCTGTTTGTGTGCCCAATTCACTCACTTGCTCACTTGCTAAGTATTCAGTATGTGCCAAATAATCTGTGAGGTTCTTCAAAACAGACCAACACAGCAGACCTTCAACGAGTGAAGAGTGAGGTAGAGAGCGTCCTAAGCCACCATGAGCCCTGGTTTGGAGGTGGCAGATGTCACTCCAGGTTCACTCCAGATTGGTGAAAATGCAATAAGATCCCTATGGCAATTTAACAACATGGTCTCAAAATCTTTCGATGCCTCTCCCATAAGCCAGCAGGCTTATAACTGTTTTGATGTATAGAATACAGCAGGAGTGGCATCATGGGATTTCTGAGGGCAATAAGAGAAGACCAGACAGTTTCCACCTGGATGTCACCAGATGCCCCCTCTCCAAATGCTCCCTCCAGGGACACTCCCTCCAGAAGCTCAGCCATCATGCTGTGAGGAAGCCCAGGCCACCTGGAAAGGCCATGTTAGGCACCCTGGCTCTGTGTGTCTCAGAGAAGCCCACCCTTCACATCATCTCAGCCTAGGAGCCCGATGATGATGAAGAGGCCTCCACATGTTGGGCTCAGTGGCACACGCCTGTAACCCCAGCATTTTAGGAGGCCGAGGCAGGAAGAACTTAAATTCAAGCCTGGCCTGCACAACTTAGTAACATGCCGTCTCAAAATAAAAAATAAGAAGAGGCTAGGGCTGTTACTTAGTACGAAGGTTGGTACCGGGGGGATAAAAGCCTCCATATGTCTCTAGTCACCAGCCATTTGAGTCACCCCAGCCATTTAGTCTTCACAATTATCCTTACCATGTCCTATTCTAATTTTGACCCACATAACCTCTGAATGTGATAAGATGATTCTGGTTTTATGCCACTAACTTTGGAGTTTTTTTGGGGACCAGTAATGGAATGATCCTTATAGGAACAAGGGCTACTTCATGGCAGCCCCTGGGCAGTCTAGAGCAGGGGGCTATGTTCAACAAAGAGTGAATCCCTTAAAGATCATAGCCAGACCCTTTTAAAACTTTGACCCCATTCATAATGTTTATATCACCTTCATTTATTCACCAGCCAGCAAATACAGTATCCATTGAGTGCTGCTATGTGACAGGCACTACCTAGTGTTGTATAAAAATCTTTGCTCTCAAGTGTTGATCATTTAGTGGAGAAAACAGATAATATGTAAGACAAATCATTCTTGTTAGATAGGGCCTGAGTAGAAGAAGGAAAAATAAGGCTGAGGAGAGGAAATGAAATATCAGAGATGAGGCTAGAACTTTAGAAGCCATGGCCAGGAAAGGCCTCTTGGAGACGGCGACTTAAGTCCTGTTTTGGCCTCTTCTCCTTGTAAGCCACTCACATCTAGTCACCCAGAGAGGCCTCAGGATAACCTTAGGATCAAGGAGCCCGGGCCTCTCCAAAACATCTCCCAGCAGACTCTCCAGTGGAAACTACCTCCCACTGGAGATAGGGCTATTTGGTAATAGGGAACAAAAGCAAAACGAGGATCATACCTTTTGATCTAGTAATGCTTTTCTTGGAATGGAAGGAAATGATACAATGCAAAAAATAAACCATTTGGACAAAGATACAGTAATTAGAGCAGTGTTACTCATAACAGTTAAATAAAAACTGAAATCTTAATTGTCAAACAATTAGAAAGAGAGTTATAATAATACCTAAAATTTTATGACCAATTATTATGTGCCAGGCACTGGGCCAAGCACTTTGTTGAATTCTCACTTCACCCTCACAAAAACCTTATGAGTTAGCACTGTATTATCCATGTTTCTTTATAAAGAAACTTGTTCAAGGTTACACCTGAGGAAGTAGCAAGTGATCGGTATTTAATCACCTTTACTTAGTTTGAGTCACAACTTTATTATGGTGATCTGATCTTGGTTAAATCCCTTTTAACTTCTCTAAGCCTCATACCATCAAATAAAGTGAGAACATGAAAAATATTATAGGATTGACAAAGATGAAGTCCAAATTGTATAAAAGCAATTATAAGTGACTGTAAAGCACTAGCCAAATGAAAAGTATTTACAGCCACCCAAATGATAACTCTGAATATCATATGTGGTAGGGTCCATTCTAGCCTATTTTACATGCCAAATTGAACCCCTGAAATTTTAGATTTTATGCAGTAGGGGATTAACATTGTTTTTAATTGGGGTGTTACAAGGAGAGCCGTGCTTTAATGTTGTTTTATGGTCCAACAATACAAGATTATCTCAGGGTTACAAAATTGGAACTTTATCTAATTTCAGATCCTCAAGTTTTATGAGCTCTCTCATAAAACTCTGGTGTGATCAATCCAGAGGGCATAGAGGCCTCAGTGTGGGGTGGCCTGGGCAGCAGTGAAGCAGCAGTGTTCATAACCCACTGACTTGCTGCAAGAGAAGCAGGGTCCTCACCCTCAAAACTGCTGTGGCCAGCAGCATGGAACCTTGGTAAGAGAAAAGCAGAGACCTTGGAACATGTGAAGAGGTGGGGTATTCTGAAGGCAGTTGGAGATGACTCTTCCATTCCTCTTTGCTGGGTGGTTGTGAGGAGGGTTATCATTGTTTCCTGAGAACCTAGAATCATCAAATCCCAGGCAGTTATGCAACTGGTTCCACCAAATAGGAATTGGTGGAGTGCCTAGTTCTCATCCTACTGAACTCAGCTGAATAACAAAAGACAGAAGGCCCAAATAAAATCATCACCTGAACCTGGAAGGAAGTCAACCTTTCCCTGCTCCAAAGTAAAATCAAGAGACTTGGCCTTTCAAGCACCCTCTACCCACCCTTCAGTCCAGAAAAGGAGAGAAGGAAGGAAAGAGAAAGTGACCACCATGACCTTTCCACATCCCAGTTACTTTAGTCACTTTCCTTCACCATAATAAACAAAGTAAAAGGAAAGAGTTTCTTCTGATTCTCAGTTCTGGAGGTTCTAATCTCTAGTTGGCTCCACTGCTCTGGGCCTGTGGTGACAGTGCATCATGGTACATGGTGAAGCAAAACTGCTTACCTTGTGTCCAGGAAAACAAAAGGAAGAAGGGCCTGGGGTCTCACAATTCCCTTCAGGCTGTCTGCAATGAACTGAAGATCTCCCACTAGGCCCCACCCCTTAAAGGTTCTTCTATCTCCCAGTTGTACCATTCTTGGGACCAAGCCTTTAATACACTGGCCTTTGAGGAACAGTCAAGATCCAAATTATAGCACTAAATGCGTTTTTCCCATAGGTTTTTCAATTTGTTTTGTACTTTTGTATAGACTTCTTTCTGCCATTCCTTTTCCTTCCCTCAGCCCAGTGCGGAGGGTACTGTAACCCTCATAACAATGTTTAGAGGCTGGGAGCACCTCCATTTTATAAGTGAAAGAACTGAAGTTCAGGGTAGTTAAATAACATGTTCAAGTTCACCCACTGAATAAGTTGTTGAGGTAGATTTAAACTCATGTCTTTTAGCTCCAGACCCTTCCCATCAACCCACACGTAGGCTTCCTAGTCAATGAGAAAGACAAAGAAGTCCATGTGTACAAAGATCTGTTTGGTATGCCATGCCACTATGGCTCTATCTGGCCCATACTCCAGATGTAAAGTTCTTCAGAAGTCAGACAAGCCTGTCTTTCCTGTTCCACCGCCTCCCACAAATAGCACAACCCTTGGTAAAAAGGGACCTCAGCCTGGAAATGGGGCCAATTGAATCCTTTGAGAACACTGCACATGGCAGGCATTGGGAGGGAGGCCCAAACTTCTGGGCCTGACAGCCATGGTGCCAATCACAACCTCAAGAAAATGAGAGAGTAATTAGAAGGCACAGCCCACAGACAAAGCTTGAGTCAAGTTTCCAAAATAGTCTCCAAAATGAAAGATCTGCCTGGGACTGCAGTGACAGTGCTGGAGCCCAACTCTTCTGCACATCACCCATTTCCTGTACCACCCTGCAGGGAAGGTGCAGCGAGTCGCAACAGAGATACCACAGGCACAGTGGTTTCCATCCAACCATAGGTTGGATGACTACCAGTCACCTACTGTATGCCTGGTAGGACATGCAAGGTGGTACCACTGTGGCCACTGTGGCCCTGCCCTGAGAAGCTCACAGGGTGGTGACAACACAAGCTAAGAAACAAACATAGGGTCAGAGGCTAGTCTAAACCAAGTGAAGTTTACCTTCAAGAATACAGTTTATCTGGCTCAATAGTTGGAATCAATCAACTAGATTCAGCATGTTATTCAATAAAGCAGAGCTAGGCAAACTAAGGCCCATAGGCAAAAAGTCCAGCCTGTTGTCTATTTTTGTAAATAAAGTTTTATTGAAATACACCTATGCTTGTTCATTTACTTATGTTCTATGGCTTTTTCCTTGCCACAGTGGCAGAGTTGATACTTGTGACAAGAAGATGGTACAGTCTGCAGAGGTGAAAATATCTACCATTCATCTTTTTACAAAAGAGTCCACCTAGGCCAGGGATTTAGCTCAGTGGTTTCACCGCCTGCCTCGCAAGTGCAAGGTCCCGAGTTCGATCCCGGTACCAAAAAAAAAAAAAAAAAAAGAGTCCACCTATGCCTACTCTAAAACTATTAGGAGAGAATCCTTTCAACCATTAAACTGCAGCAACTCCAACTCTCTTTGCCTTGTTCTACAAACCCTGCTTGGAGGCAGATCAGCATTAGAATCCTGGAGTATCGGGGCTGGAGGGCAGGCCACTTCCTCCCATGGAGAAAACAATCCACATATGTCTTTTCTTCCTCCTTCCCACTGGTCACACCCAAAGGTAGAATCCTCAGGGCTCTCTAGAAGAAGCTGGTACAGGCTCTTTACTAAAGCTGTCTTTATGAATGCTTGAAGGTAGGAAAACTAGTTCTATACCTCCCCTTTCCTAACCTTTTTCTAGAAAGATCCCTGGAGGTTACGGAAAGGAAAAGATTCAAATCAATGATCTAAGCATTGAGTTAGCAAAACAGAAAAGGAAGAATAACTAAACCCAGAGCTCGTAGAAGAGGTAATGAATACAACAAACCCAGGAAATTTAAAAACAGAAAAATAAAAAAAGAGAAAAATCAGAGACCAACAGCTGGTTCTTTGAAAGAACCAATAAAATGGCCAAACTCTAGCCAGACTGATCAAAAGCAAAAGAGAGGATACAACTCTAAACATCAGGAATGAAAGAGGAGACATCACTATAGTTCCTAAAGACATTAAAAGAATAATAGGCTAATATATATACAAATTATTGAAAATTTACTCAAGAAAGGGATAACCTGAATAGTTCTATATTTATTAAATAACTTATTTGTTGTTAAAACTATTGCCCCAAAAGTAAAAAAACTTCAGGCAAATTTTAAAACTTGAAGGGATAAATAATAACAGTTCCTTATAAACTCTTTCAGAAAATAGGAAAGAACACTCCCCAACTCATACTGCAATGCTGTTGATACCCTGCCACCAAAAACAGAGACATTATAAAAAAATAGAAAACTAAATCAATATTATTTATGAATATAGACACAAAAACTTTGATAAAATGTTAGCAAGCTGAAGCTGAATCTAGCAATATATAAAAAGATTAATAATAATTCATGACCAAATAGAGTTTATTCTGGGAATATAAGGCTGGTTAAATGGTGAAAAAGCAGTTACTATAATTCAGCACATTGGCAGACTAAAGCAGGGGTCAGCAAATGATGACTGGGCAAACGGTGACACCAAGGCTAAATCCAATCTGCAGCCTGTTTTTGTAAATGAAGGTTCCTAGGACACAGGCAACCCCATTCACTTATGTATTGTGTAAGGCTGCTTTCACGCTACACTGGCAAAGTTGAATCACTGAGTAGAAGTCTATGAGACTCGAGTAAAGAGCTGAACAGAGACCTTATGGCCACAAAGGCTGAAGTACTTACAATGCAGCTGTGATGGTTTGTTTTTCACTCCTCAAACACATCTGACAGCAAATGTATAGGGTCACAACAAATAAGTCTCTAAGTCTTCAGATGCCAACTGGGAGTCCTATCACTCAGTTCCAACTCTTGCCTACCTGGGGTTCATGCCAAATCCCACAAGTTAAGGGCTCAGTCTACACCACTTTAATCTCAAGTCCTGGGCTCCCATATTCCCAACTGACCACCTATAAATCAGAGATTCCCCAAACCCCCTCCTCAGATCCAGTAATTTGCTACAACAGCTCACAGAACTCAGACATACTCCTTACTTAACATGCACAGGTTTATTATAAAGAGTACACTCAAGGGTGACCAGATGGATGAGAAGCACAAGACAATGCATGTGAAACAGGCAAGGGGCTTTCCCACCCTTGCCTGGCACACACCTTGTCAACACCTCAGTATATTTACCAATGCAGACACTTTCCAAACCCCTCATTTAGGAATTTTTATGGAGCTCCCATTACTTCAGAATGACTGACTACGTCACTGGCCATTGGTGATTCACCCAACCTTCAACTCCTCTCCCCTTCTTGGGAGCTGGGGGATGGGCTGAAAGTTCCAACTTTCTAGTCACATGGCCAGTCCCTCGGACAGCCAGTCCCCATGCTGACACTGCACAGGGGCTTCCAAGCATCACTTCATCAGCAGAAGCTCAAGCACAGTTGAAAAGGGCTTGTTATGAATAACCCACGACATTCCTCTCACCTCTATCACTTAGGAAATTTCGAAGGTTTTAGCTCTGTGTCAGGAACTGGAGATGAAGACCAAATAAATATTTCTTGTATGTCACAATATCACACTGGCCTCTTACGAAAAAGTTTGCCAACTCAGGCAAAAGAAAAATGCATACATGATCTTCTCAACAGATTTTTAAAAAAAGGATATTATCCTGTGTGTGTGTGTACGTGTGTACAAACCCAGAATAGAAGTATAGAAGTGAATTTCCTTATCTTGATAAGGGACATCTACAAAAACCCTATAGCTACCTTCAGATATAATGACAGAAGATTAAATGTCTCCCCCCCAAGGCTAGAAATAAGACAGCGATCGATACCCACTTTTATCACTCCTCTTTACCATTATACCAGAGATTGTAACCAGCACAAAAAGTCAAGAAAAATAAAAGTCAAAGAAACTGGATTTGGAAGAATAAAATCTTATTTGTTTATTCATTTTAGCCTGGGGGAATAAGCTTAGGGCCTTTGCACTGAGCTATATCCTCAGCCCTTTTTATGCTTTATTTTGAGACAGGGTCTTGCTAAGTTGCTAAATTACCCAGGCTGGGATCAAACTTGAGATCATCCTGTCTTAGTCTCCTAGAGTTCTGGGATTATAGGTATGTGCCAACATGCCCAGCAAAATTCTCTTTATTTAGGGATCATAGGATTATTATGAAAATCTCAAAGAATCTACAAAAAATTACTAGAGCTAGTAGAGTTTAGAAAAGTCAAAAATTTTAAAAAGTCAAAATATACAAGATTAATAAATAAAATTCAATTAAAAATATAATAAAGGGCTGCACAGTAGCTCAGTAATAAAGCACTTGCCTAGCATGTGCAAGGCCCCTGTTTTGATCCCTAGCACCATGGAAGAAAAAAAACGAAGGAAGGAAAGAAGGAAGGAAAAAGAAAAGCTCAAGAAACAGTTTAGAGGTAGATGAGGACTAAAAAATAGTTCTATATCCCAGCCTCCTACATTGTTTAAATTATAAATTTTTATTTGTCAATTATAATTAGGTCTTAATTACATTAGAGTCCCAAATTCTACAGGTATATATTTTGTTGCACTTTACTTAATTTTTTTTTTTTTTGGTACCGGGGATCTCGGGACCTTGCAGTTGTGAGGCAGGCGGCAGAACCACTGAGCTAAATCCTTGGCCCTTTATTTAAATTTTTTTAAAAACCCATTAAGATTATAAATCAATTGAATTTATAAGTACTAGCAATGAACAAGTGGAAAACAGAGTTTCACCAAAAGTACTATTTGAAACCGCACCAAATGCATAGCTATAAATCTAACAGAAAAGATCAATGGGTATATGCTAAAAACTACAAAGCATTGATGAAAGATCAAAGAAAAACTAAATAAATGGAGAGATATGGTAACTGATGTACTGGAAGATCCAACGATAAGATGTCAGTTTTCACCAGTTTGATCTATAGATTCAGGTTAATATCAATCAAACTTTCAGCAGAATTTTAGGCAGACACCAAGATGACTCTAAAATGTATATGGAAGGAAAAAGACCTAAACCAGCCAAAACAATTTTGAAAAGAAAGAAGTTGAAGGACTCAACTTAATTTCAAAACTTTTGATAAAGGTATAATAATCAACACAATGTGATATTACTGAAAGGATAAACACTTGAGTCAGTGGAAAGAAACACTCAGAAATAGACCCACACATACACGCTTAATTGACATTCAACAAAGGTACAAAAGCAATTCAATAGGGGAAGGATAGTCTTTCACTATGTGAACAATTGGACATTCCTATGCAAAGAAAGAACCTGTCAGCCTTGCACCATGTCCAAAAATTAACTCAGAACAGATCAGAACTAAATGTAAACCCTAACACTATAAAATATCTTGATGAGAGAATCAAAGAAAAGCCTATGACTTCACATTATATAAATTAGAGTTTTTAGATCCAACACCAAAAGTACAATACATTTTTTATTTTTTTATTTTTTGGTACCGGGGATCGAACTCAGGACCTTGTGCTTGCAAGGCAGGCAGCGGAACCACTGAGCTAAATCCCCCGCCTCACAACACATTTTTTAAAAAGATTAATTAGATGCAAAGTTAAATTTCTTCTCTGCAACGATAGACATTGTTAAGAGAATGAAAAGACAAACCACAGACAGCAAGAAAATATTTGCCAAACATGTACCTGTTATGACTCATGTCCAGAATCCTAAAAAAAAGTCTCTCAAATATCATTCATAAGGAAATAAACAATTCTATAAAATCTAGGCAAAAGACTTAAGCAGATATTTTGCCAAGGACATACAAGTTTGGTAAAAAGTACAAAAATGCTCATCATTAGATATTAAGAAAATTCAAATTAAAGTCACAATATGACAAACTACATCTATTAGAATGTCTAAAATAAAATTTAAAAATCTGACAATGCCAAGTGCTGACAAGGATGTGGAAACTATAACCCTCATACATTGCTTGTGGGACAGTAAAACAGTACTGTCACTTGGGAAAACAGTTTGGTATTTTTTTAAATAATACACTTACCATACAACTCCTAGGTATCTCAGCAATCCACTCCTAGGTATTTACCCAAGTGAAATAAAACCTATGTCCACATAAAAACATAAATATCCAAAGTGAATTACTCATTATTACCTCAAACTGGAAACACCCGCAATGTTCTTCAGGTAGTGAGTGATGATACATTCACCCAGTGGAGTGGTATTCAACATGAAGAGGTATGACCCACTAATACACCTGTCAATATGGATGAATCTCAAACTCATGGTACTAGGAAAGAAGGCAATCTAGAAAGTCTGCATACTATCTGACTTCATTACATAACACTGTAAAGATGGCAAAAAAATAAGGTCAGGAAACACATCAGTGGGGAAGGCAATTTGTGTGTGTGTGTGTGTGTGTGTGTGTGTGTGTGTGTGTTAGTGGGGGAGCTGATGGAACTGTTCCATGTATCAACTACAGTATATGACTACATTTGTTAAAACTCAGAATTATGCTCATTAAAATACGTGGATTTTACTCATAAATTATATCTTTATTTTCTTTAAAAAGAGAAAGAAAAAAATGTCTTCAAAAAATTCCATTCTGATGCAGCATTGAAAAGTTATTGTGCTCCTACAGGAATGTCTGTCACTTGCCAAGCTATGGAAAGAAAAGGCAGTAAGAACTCCCGAGATTATCAGAAGACAGCATAGCCTCTCAATGCTAGGGAAAATCGGTGGGATTGATTCATGTGCAACAGATGATTTGCCTGGTACTGAATCTTTTATTTTTTTCAAAGTTTCAAAAGCTAACTTTTAGAAGAGGATATTCAACTTTTAGCAATTATTTACTTATAGAAAAAACAGAACCATAAGTTTAACTAAAGGAAATGTAGGTGAAACTCTGGTAGACTTCAGTATCCCTCACAACACTTCTGTCAATTCTTTTTTTTTTTTTTTTTTTTGTACCAGGGATCGAACGTAAGTCCTTGTGCTTGCACAGCAGGCAGTGAAACCACTGAGCTAAATCCCCAGCCCACTTCTGTCAATTCTAAAGTTGCTAAAGATGGCAAAATCATGGGTGCACACAAAAATGGCCAAGGAAAGTTTGATCTCACTTGAGACCACAGATACAGAAAGCCCAGATAATGTATTAGAAAAAATCAGGCAAGGATAAGTCAACATTCAAAAATCATGACCACAAATGCAAAACAATATTTTATCTTGAAATCATGTATAACTCTAACACTCACAGGTCACAGAATCTTTATATTTCAGTTGAGACCATGATGAAGAAACCAGTATGCAATTGTATGAATAAAGGTTCTTGTGATTTACAAAGTTTTCTTAAATTCTGTATATTATAGGAAGTGCTTGCTTCCTGAGAAACCACAAGTGATATGAATCTTACAGCTTGTGGTAATGTGGAATCAAGAAAACATGGGGGTTTCATCCTACTACACAGTTACTGCTTTTACTTTTTCTCTTCAGCTAGCCTGAGTTGGTTCCTGTTAATTTTGAAGAATTATTCTTAATACAAAAATTTAAAAAATAATTACACAGTGAAAAACCAACCAAGATTAACTCCCAACTTTGCTGCCCTTGGAATCACCTAGGAGCTCTGTAAAACCAGAGATTCCCAGCTAGACCAGGCTGGAGATCGGAGAGCCAAGGATTATTTTTCAAACAACGTTCCAAGGAATTTTGTTAACAGCCAGTTCTGGAACTACTGCTATGAGAAAAATCAAAGCATTTGGCATGTCCTTCCCTTGAAGCTTTTTCACTATAGCTATAGATATAAAATTTGGCATAAAAAATTAAAGTTAAAAACATTCCCTAATAACACATGTCATGTCACCTTAAAAAGAATGTTATAGGCATTAATTGCTACAGATGTCGAGGCCCAGGAGGTCAGCAGTGCCTCTATCTGGAGGGAGTGCCTGGTAGGTATTAGGAACTCAATTCATTCCCTGAACAAATATTTCAGGATATCTTGACTTGTCAATCAAAGTCATACGTGAAGAACATTTCCAGAGAAGATGAACTCAGCCAAAGCAGAGACAGTGAAGTGTAAATTTGGTGAGTTCAGTCGGTCTGGTTGTTGTGGAATGGAGTAAGTTGTGGCTGCGTCAATATCAGGCTTGGAGTCAGACTGAGGAGGCTCTTGAACTTTGGGTTAAGGTTGTCCTGTGAGAAACAGAGAGCCACAAGAGGTTTCTGAAGGTGAAGTGATGAAGTCAGACTGCGCTTTAAGATTAACAAAAAAGCAGTGGACCAGGGTCTGCTTGGCAAGCGTAAGGTCCTGAGTTTGATCCCCGTTCCAACAACAACAACAAAAAAGATTAACAAAAAGCAATCAAAGTATACAATGTACCTGGGCCATGGTTCATACTCCAAGAAGTGGGGGCCTGTCCTGAGGAACAGCAATGTGAAAGTAAAGCCAAGGTGTCTGCCTGGGATAATCAAATGCCCTGAGGGGAGGATCTGAGCCCCTGCACCAACATAGCAAGAAACTCTGTAAAACACCTCAGACTGAAACAACAGTGGGCAAAGTCAGACGTGACTGTACTAACTGCATCATACCCACCACAAGGTGCCACTGAAGGACAGAGCTTTTGGCAGTAGTGAAGGGCAAGTTGCAAGGAAGGTCTGTGTTCCAGCAGGCCTGATCCACAGCAACCCACCAACCCTGCTCAGGATGCCGATTTCCATGAGGCTAACCACCAACAATACAAAAGAATCACTCTATTGACATGAGTAGGAAAATACCAGATACCAAATGGTAACTTAAACTTGGATAATGGGGAAAGTTAGAAACAGACCCGTTCTAAGCATGTTCTGTGATTAGGGTCAGTACTTCACTGAAAAGATGTATAAAACTCAGAGAAAAAGGAGAATGATTAAAGCTATTGCTAGAGAAGACATCACTGAGGAAGTGAAGTCACTGAGTGGAAAAGTTACTTTCTTCTGGAGCAACAGATAGCAAACAGCTTAGATCTTTTCTTGAGCGCCTCCACGTACCCCATTACCCTGTCTGTAACCCAGAGGTACAAAGCACTGCAGTGTCAGGCACAGGCCTTGCACAAGGACACAAAGATGAAGCTGTGACCACCAGGAGCTCAAGGCCTAGTGGGACACCACCCTTTACAACTGCGTCACACATAAGGGCTGCCAAATCCTGGTCACTTTACCCTCAGCTTTACCAGGTAAGTAGAGAGCTGCTCCTCCCTCCACCTGCAGATGCACAAGTAGACACTTGGAAGATGAGGTCACGCAGCAGGGGATAGGGCTGGAGCTCAGTCTCAAACCTCAGGCCTCTTCTTGGTCTTTCACATAGCCTAGGAAAATATTCCATCTAGCCTGGCCCTAGGAAAGGAGAGCAGCACTCCCATCAGGGACATCAGGGACACCCAAAGCCTGGACCTCTTTGCTGGACGATGCCTGCAAAGGATAGTACATTCCAAGGGGTCAAGGCTGGCCGACAAAACAGCATCAGCCACAGGACAGTAAGTAACACAGGGCTGGGACTTTAAAGGTAGATGCAATATGTGTGGGCAGATGTGAGTTACCAAAGGTCCTGGAGGCAAACAGAGCAACCACAAAGTCAGGCCAGAAAAGGCAGGGTCATTTACTCCACAGCACCCTTAGACTAAAGAGAACAGTCCTCAAGCACCCTAGAGAGCCCAGTGGAGCAGATGATGGAACCAATTTGTGCCCATTTCTCAGGCCTTTCACCTTCCCATTGCTGTCCCCCATCAAGCCAGGTATGGTGATGAGAACTCTGGCTGACTCTGGCTCTGCCACTTGGCTTCTTAGGCCAGAGTTTCCTTTTTGGCCCAAAGCAAAGGTCAGGTGGGGCTGTTTCCTCCAGTCCTAATCCCCTGCAGTTCTATAACTGGGAAAAAAATGACAATAAATGAAGCATAGGAAGTGAAGATGAAGTTTCAGCAACCTAAAAGCCTCTATGGACCTGAGCTTTTCCTCAGGGCATATAATTCCTCCTTGTTATGTTCGATTAGCATAAAATTAAAACAAACCAATTCCAGCAATATTCTGGGCAGCAAGGAGAACAAGCCGAGAAATGAAAACCACCCCCCCAAATAAATCTTAGGACTAGTAGACATGCATGGTCAGGAGTGCATCACACGGTCAAAGTTGTTGCACTAGGTTCCAGCACAAGAATCTTTCAACCCTGAAGCCAAGTGCCCCGTCCTCTTCTCTCCTGCCAATGCCCAACCTTCTTTCCCCTCATCTTTGTGGCCTTCCCCCATCACTTCAGTCCCTGAATTCCTTGCTATCAGTTAACCCTCTTGAGTCTGTGGCATAGAATTTGGAAATGATATGTTGTCCTTGTTTTCTAATTACTTCATGCCTGTTAGCTGCTTCCCCACATAGATTCAAAGTCTCTTGGGCACACAAACTTTGTTTTATAATTCTCCACAGAGCTAGTTGGAGAGGAGGTACCTAATTATGTTTGTTGGCTGATTTACAGGTCATTCTATAGACACAGGACACTACAAAATATGTACAGCAATAACTATCCCTTGCAGGGCCAGGGATTTAGCTCAGTAGTTTCGTAGCCTGCTGCGCAAGTGCAAAGACCCGAGTTCGATCTCTGGTACAAAAAAACCCCCAAAAAACTGTCCCTTGTTTTATGCCCCTTTTGTATTCATATATTCATTTAATTTTTATAGTCAGCATCATGGTCAGAGGAGAATGGGCAGAGGTTCGATACCATGCCCAAGAACACCCAGCTTACAAGTGAACAGGATGAATCTGAATCCAATCTGAAGAAGAGCTGCACTGTAATAGAAATTCTCAATCTCTGAGAACAAAAAAGATCAATACATCCTCATCTATGAAGGCCGGAAATCGTTGGTGGTTGGTCCCTGAAAGATTATGAGAAATAAACTATAAGGTCCTGGACGAAGAAATCAAAAACGATCTGAAAACCCAGAGGTAGGAAGAAACATCAAGAAGCACATCTGAAAGGAAAAGGAAATCTCCTTATCTAGTTCTTTTGTTCCCAAGGAGCTTTCCGTCCCCAGAGGGCTTAACATTCAAGACTCAAGGGGAGGGAATGGAACAGGGGTGGACAGAGGGAGGGGGCACAGAAGTACCAACTGTGGGGGATGGGATACCACTGGGAAATTCAAGAAGCTGGATCTACACAAAAATTCCCAGAGCTCCCTAGTGGGGTGCCCATTGTGAACATTCGCCCAGGGACAGGGAACAGGAGGGCAATGAAAAGACGGTCATGTGAATATCTGGAAGTCCAGCTTCCCCCAGTCCCCAAGCTTCAAACGTGGAGTGATTCTTATTGGCCCTGCTCCTGCCCAGGCCCAACTGACTGGTTGTCCCAGTTAATTTCACAAGGGCTGCATCCCTGGCACCCCAAGTACATGTGCTAAGGCAGAAGGGATGTACCTGCTGGCCTGTGGTAACAAATGCCAAGGTCTAGCCACCCATAGTGTTTGGGAGGCTGCATTTGCTCTACCCGCTGGCTTCAAACTAACTGAAATGTCTGCAGCCAACAGTCAAGAAGGATAAAAGCAAAGTGGTCCGCAGAGCAGTAGATGACTCCTACAGGTGGGCAGTGTGGCTTACTGCACAGGCTGCTGGCCAGCACTTCACCTTTCCACACCTGTGGAACAGGCGGCTCGGGGAGAGAAGGAATGGCACGATGCTCATGGCAGTGACACTGCTCGGTCCGCACTCTGGATTACTGCTCATGGTCCCTTGATTCCATGACCCTCCTGCCCCCAAAGACCTACCAGAACAGGCGTCCACATACATACAGGCTTTCCATGTGAATGGCCCTGCCTCATATCCTCCACAGAGACACACTGTTGGCCAGAGGAGAATGACTCAACACTCAAGCTGAACCAGGACAGTGTCTTCTATTGGGAAGGGTTACTGCTCTCTAAATGTCGCCACATTTGTAGAAAGGACAGGACACAAAGCCTTTAAGAGTGCACAATCTCCCAACCTGTGTATGTTGGTTTCAGTTTGGGCAGGGGCAGCTGGCCTTGCAAGTGGTCTTTGTGAATATTTCCAGAAAACACAAAGCTGGTACTGTGATAAAAACAGCATGGTACTGGCAAAGAAACAGACCTGAGGATCAGTGGAATAGATTAGAAGATTCAGAAACAACTCCAGACATACTCAGCCACCTCATCTTTGACAAAGGAGCCAACCACCCTCATTGGAGGAAAGATAGCCTATTTAATAAATGGTGTTGCAAAAACTGGATTTCAACCTGCCAAAGATTAAAACTAGACCCATACCTATCACCATGCACTAAACTAAGATTGAAGTGGATTAAAGATCAAATATTAAGACAGAAACACTAAACTTGCTGGAAGATAAGTTAGGTAGAACTCTTGAAGACATTGGCATAGGAAAAGACTTTATGAACAAATCCTCAGTAGCATGGGAGCTAGCACAAAGAATCAACAACTGAGATGTCATTGTATTAAAAAGCTTCTGCACTGCAAGAGAAACTACCAACAGAGCTAAGAGACAACCTACAATGTGGGAAGAAATTTTTAGCAGCTGTACCTCAGACAAAGGTCTACTATTGAGAATATATAAAGAATTGAAAAAAATTAGACGCACCAATTTAAAGACCCAATTCAAAAATGGGCATCCAAAATGAACAGACATTTCTCAAAGAAGTAAAAGCAGCAAATAAATACATGAAAAAATGTTCAACATCGCTGGTCATTCAAGAGATGCAGAAGAAAACAACAGAGATTCCACCTCACCCCAGAAAGCATGGCTGCTATCAAGAAATCACCAAATAAAAAAAAAAAAGAAAGAAATCAACCAATAACAAATGGTGGTGGGGGTGTGGAGAGAAAGGAGCCCTTCTCCATTGTTGGTGGGAGTGCAGACTGGTGCGACCACTATGGAAATCAGTGTGGAGATACCTCAAAGAACCAGGGCTGGAGGTCCCTTTTGACCCAGCTATTCCCCTGATGGGTATCTTCTGAAAAGAATTAAAAGAATCACACCACAGAGATACACGTGCATCCATGTTTATAGCGGCACAGTTTGTAATAGCTAAAGCTTGGAAATAGCCCAAGTGCCCATCAACTGGAAACTGGATAAAGATGTGGTTTTTAAAAATAAAATAGAGTACTACTCAGCCATAAAGAATAAGAAACTAGAGTCATTTATAGCTAAATGGATGCATATTGAGGCCATACTCATAAGTGAAATAAATAGGACACACATGTGTACATACCGAATAGTTTCTCTAGTGTGAGAAACTGATAGTGTAAATAAAGATGAAAATGATTAAAATGAAAAACTGATAATTTTAAATAGGAAAAGGTCCAAAGGTGTAGGAGTGGCGGGAAGGGAAGAGGAAAGGGAAGAAGGGAAAGGAAAAATTATGAGAAAAGAAAAAGATGGAAATGAAGTCTATGTAAATAGGGAAGGGTGGAGGGGGTGAAGGACGCACAGGTAATGGGGAAAAAATAAGAACCAAGATACATCATGAACAAGTACAAGCACCCAATGATAAATGTAAACGAATTATATACCTAAAATGTACCAATAAATATATTTAAAAGAAAACACAAAGCTGGGACATGAGGCCCACGCTGCTCATCTTATATTTTGAGGAAAAAAGTTAAGGGGTCATTTCCGTAGACACTGAGTCAGTCCCTACTGACACCAGTGCATTCACAGTCCATACCTCCAAGGCTGGAGAAGACCTCCCCAGCTTGGACCAGGACACCTCCCCAACCATAAGCCCTGCAAGGCCTCTGTCTCCTCTGCACCAACCAGGCCAGCCTCCTTGTCCAGACTGTTGGGAGCATTTCTACATAAATTCTGGGGAAAAACCATATCATAATTAAAGTATGACTATAGCTGTCTAAGGCCCAATGTTGCATTGCCCTAGAGCCAGCTATGGCATTAGGAAACAACTCCGTTTTGCCTCTGGTCACAGCTGAGGCCTCAATGGTCTGTGAAGCTGTGGCCCTCAAAGGCAACATAACACCAGCTGAAGACATCCTGGTTCCTTGAGAACCCAGTAGCAATACAAATAGAAAAAGGTTTCACCTGGGGAGGGACAAGTTCCTAATCAGCCCAGCTCCTCCTACCTACTGAGGTGGGAATGCTCTTTTCCACCCTCATCAGCAGGAGATTTGCATGGGCACAGGCCCCATGCTCCCTCCGATTACTGTGTGTACCCAATAAATACTGGCTAGCTCAGTCTTTATCTTTGCCTATTCTGAGGCACTGACCTCCCGGTCCCCCATATACTTTAAAATTCTCCAAGTCTCTATTTTCTTTAGCCCTCACTGTCCCCCCTTCTAGGCATTGGAGGGAATCGGCCTAGGATAACTGACTGCTCCCCACCCACCAGGCAACCAGGAGCCCCTGCTTGCAATGACTGTAACTGTCCCCTGCGTTCCAGGCAGCAGGTGGGTCTACCCCACCTCACCCACAAGATCTGAGCCTAGTCTGCTCCATACCTGATTGCTAAGATCTGGCTCCTAGGAGAACAGTCTCCTGCCAAAAGGGTCAGCGAACTTCACACAAAGAAAAACTGCACCAAGGTGCCAGTTACCACTACCACACAGGAGAAACTGAACACATTCTTTTTTTTTTTTGTACCTCACTTTCTTTTTGACACATTCTTCACCACGGTGGGACCGTTCTCCTGGCTTGTGACTAGTAGTGTATGAGGACCAGTGTCCTTTCACACCACCAGTGACTGAGGGGACAGACCAGTCTGTCCTGGTGAAAAGCTCCAGTCCATGTCCCCAAAGTAACCACTACCTAATTCAGCAACCAGAGTCCAACTACTCCCCTCTCAGAACCATTTGCTCAGGCTCCTACTTGTCCCAACTCCAGATTCTAGGCCTGCCCTGAGGTTGGGAGAGAACGGACATGCTCACCTTAGGGACAGGAGGGTGGGGACATTCCATGCTGGCCTGGAGCACTGTGGTGCATGGAAAACACCCTCCACAGTCCCTGCACTTAGAGGGACAGGGAGAGTCTAAGGCAGGACCAGAGAAGAGAGAGAGGAAGGTGGTCAAGAATTTAAGAGAAAAGAAATGGCACAGCAGACAAAAGCAAGAGAAACAAAAATGATTCTGTTGGAACCCGAAGTGCCTTTTAGTATCCCAGTAAAATTACCAGAAGCATCCACTTTCCCCCGGAGACTTCCACTGTGGACACTTGATGCTGTGAAGTGTGCATGCGGGCAGGTCTCCCTAAGTGTCTACTCAACACTCCATTTAGAAATAATTTAGGGACAAACTGTGCATTACAACAAGAAGGATTACAGCAGTCCAGGGAAGAACGTAGCCCCACTTGGAAGGTAGGAGTTCTACAACTGGAAAGGGCAGTGGGGAGAGGGATGGCAAAAACCAGTGCCGTGAGCCCTGAGCCTGGGTATGTATTCACAGTCCAGGGGTACCCCACCCCACCCTGGCCCCTGAATCACGATAGCTACTTTTACTCCCATAGATCCCAAATGGCGCTGGGTCTTTCTTCCTCAGAGCTGTGTGATACAAAAAGTACCCGACCCCTGCCCACCATACCCCAACTTTGAAAAAACGCCTGGAAACCCTCTCCCCAACAGCACACCTTCGAATCTGCAACACCACTCCTAGAAACTCAGACCTTTGGGTCTTGAAGCGTTTTGATCCCTAAACTCAAGGGGAGGGCTCTATCTCAACCAAGGACGGCTCACGGCTCCCTGAAATTTTCGCCCAGAACATTGCAAACACAGTGCTCTGCGAAAAAGGTCCTCGACAATGACAACGGCACCTCAGCTAAAGCGAAGGAGCCAGAGCCCGCCAGCGCTTGGGTGAGGAGTACCGCGGCCTCCAAAGTGTCCCCCGGTCCCCGCACCGGGCCGCACCTCCCCGGGCACGCCAGGCGGCGCGGACCTTCGCATGGCACCCCGAGTCCTCCTGCAGGGGGCGGAAGGTTGGGCGCAGAGCCCGCGCCTCCTCCTTGGGGTGACCGCATCCCCCAAACCAAAGGCACCCCCTTCAGATGGTTCCACAGAGGTGACCGCGTCGCTGTCCTCAAGCTCCTCGCCTCCCCCAGAGAAAAATCAGGCTCCCCGCACTCCAGGCTAGCCTCCCACGGGGGACCTCGCACCCCGCCCTCCGGGGACTAGCAGGGGCCGCGGGAGGACAAAGCGTGGGGCGCGCTCACTCACCGCGCGGCGGCAGCGGACTGCTAGTCGGGCAGCGGCGTGGGTTCGGCGCTCGCGGGACTCGGACTGCGGAGCGGGCGGCGGGTGGAGGCAGGCAGGGCGGCCCCGAGTCGTGCGAGCGAGCAGCCGAGCACCGGGAGCCGAAGCGGGAGTGCGAGCGAGGAAGAGCGAGGCCGCTTCCCAGCTCCGGGCTCTAGCTAAGGTTGCAAGCCGCACGCGCTGATTTGCATGTCATTTGCATGGCCCTCCGGGAGTGGCCCCACTCCCTCCTGCCACGCCCTCCGCGCTGGGCCGGCGTGTGTGAGCCGAGGATCCCAGCGCAACAACGCAGCCCGCGCCGGGAGCGCGTCCGCCCCGGCACGGCTGGGTTCTCACCCGCGCCCCGGCCGTGTGAGTTTGAGACATTAGGTTTGCATCTCCCCTGAACTTCGATTCAGTACGGGACGGACGCGAGATCACACACTAGGAAAAGTGCAGTGGAAACCATACCAGTAACTCCTTTTCTCTTTGATAACACCTATCAAAAATAATAATGGGCCGAGTAAGTCTTCCCCAAACGTATAGTTACAGTGTTTTGAACAAAAGATCGTGAGAGACTCGCTTTCAAAGTTAGAAATGTTACATGCAGTTTTGTTCAATAAATGAGGAAATATATAAGCAGGATAACACAGATCTTTAAAGTGAGAGTTCTAGATTGAAGACTCCTACCCCTTACATCATACAGTAGCTGTAAAACTTTGGACAAGTTATTTAATGTCCTGTATTAGATTTTGTTATCTCTAAGTTGAGGATCGTCTGAGTGCCTCATAGAAATGGGAAGGTTCAGGTAACTGCTTACAATAATGGCTAACATTGCAATTACTGTCCCCCACCCCCCGCCCCGGCAATTGAACTCAAGGGTGTTCTACCACTGAGCTACATACTCAGTTCCTTTTATTTTTAATTTAAAA
>NW_004624912.1:2242995-2265120 GCF_000247695.1 Heterocephalus glaber
ACTCATGTAATGGTACAAGATCTCAATGATGAATGTAACTGTATTTTATACCTAAAATGTACCAATAAAGTTAATGGGGGGAAAAAATAGAATTGGACACACCTAAAAACAAAGAGGAAACTAGAGAGGTCAGTGGATAAACAATAACAAAAAACATCAGAAAAAGTAAAACAAACAATAAACCAACAGATAAAGAAGACAATGATAGTAAATAACCACCACATCTCAGTAATATCTCTCAATGTTAACCACTTCAACTCTCTAATCAAAAGACATAGACTGGCAGACTGGATGAAAAAACAGAAGGCAAAAATCTGTTGCATTCAAAAAACCCATCTAATCCAAAGAGATATTCTTAGACTTAAAATTAAAGGATGGAAAACAACATTTCATGCACCAGGACCCAGAAAACAAGCAAAGGTAGCAATTCTAATATCAGACACAGTAAACTTCAAGTTAAAACGGATTAGAAGAGACAAAGAAGGTCACTACATACTAGTTAAAGGAATAATCCAACAAGAAGGGATAACATGTGCATCAAACACTGAACACCTACTTTCATAAAAAACTGTTGAAATTAAAAAATCAAATAAACATTAACACAATCATAGTAGGGACTTTCACACCCCAGTTTCACAAAGAGATAGATCAACTAAACAAAAAGCCAGTAAAGACATTTTAGAGCTAAACCACACTCTTGAACACATAGACTTCATAGATATGTATTCTACCCCTCTACAACAGAGTATACATTCTTTTCAGCAGCATATGATATTTTTTCCAAAATAGATCACATATTTGTCCACAAAGTCTGCTTAAGTAAATACAAAAGAATTGAAATTACCCCATGCATACTACCTGACCATTGTACAATGAAAATAGAAATCAACAACAGAAGAAAATTCCAAAAAGGCAAAAGCTCCTGGAAAATGAACAACACACTCCTAAACAATCAAAGGGTCACAGAAGAAATCAAAGAAGAAATTTAAAAATTTCTGGAAGTTAATAACAATGACTGTACAATTCAACAAAACCTTTGGGGCACTTTGAAAGCAGTTCTAAGAGGAAAATTCATTGCAATCAATGCTCACATTAGGAAAATAGAGCCAGCTCAAATAAAGAACCTTGTGAGAAATCTTAAGATACTTGAGAAACAACAACAAACCAGCCCAAAAACAAAACTAAGGAGGGAAATTATAAAGATAAGAATGGAAATTAATGAAATTAAGATTAAAAAACTGTAAAAAAAAATCAATGAAGCAAAGAGCTGGTTCTTTAAAAAAGTAAAAAAAGAGGCTGGGGATTTAGCTCAGTGGTTTTGCTGCCTGCTGCACAAGCGCAAGGACTTGAGTTCGATCCCCAGTATCAAAAAAAAAAAAAAAGAATAAAAAAAAATAGACAAGCCCTTAGCAAGACTCATGAAAAGAAAAAGAGAAAAGACTCACATAACTGCAATTAGAAATGACAAAGGTGAAATCATAACAGACACTGTTGAAATCCAGAAGATAGTCAGTAACTACTTTGAAAACTTATATTCCAACAAATTAGTAAATATTGAAGAAATGGACAGATTTCTACCAAACTAAACTACTAAACTGCCAAAACTAACCCACAAACAAGCGTAACCCAAATACACTTAACAACCCAATAATAAGCAAGGAAATTGACTCCATAATAAAGAATCTACCAACTAAAAAAAGCCCAGGATCTGATGGATTCATGGCTGAATTCTATAAAACCTTTAAGGACCTTATAACACCAATACTCCTCAAGCTGTTAAAAGAAATCAAAAGTGATAGAGTGCTCCCAAATTCATTTATGGAAGCCAGTATCACCTTTATCCCCAAACCAGATACTCAACTGAAAAAGAGAACTATAGGCCAATCTCTTTAATGAACATCGATGCAAAAATTCTCAACGAGATATTAGCAAATAGAATGCAGCATATTTTCAAAAAGCTGATACACCATAATCAAGTAGATTTCACCCCAAAGATGTAAGGATGGTTCAACATATATGACTATAAATGTAATATATCAAATAAACAAGAGTAAGGTAAAAAAACCACATGATCATATCAATAGATGCAGAAAAGGGTTTTTGATAAAATCCTACATCCTTTCATGTTAAAACCCTGAAGAAAATAGGTATAGAAGGACCATTCCTGATTATGATAAAAACTATCTATGACAAATCAATAGCCATCATCATACTAAATGAGAAAAAACTAAAAGCATTTCCCCTAAAATCAAGAACAAGAAAAGGATTTCCACTATTACCTCTGCTATTCAACATAGTTCTTGATACACTAGCCAGAGCAATTAGGGAAGAGAAAGAAATAAAAGGGAAACATATAGGAAAGGAAATGCTCAAATTATCACTATTTGCAGATGACATAATACTCTACATGGAAGATCAAAAGAACTCCACGAAAAAACTCTTAGAATTAATAACCAACTTCAGCAATGTAGCAGGATACAAGATCAACACACAAAAATCATTAGCATTTGTGTATACCAACAATGAATGGGATGAAAAGGAAATTATTAAAACAATACCATTCACAATCTCTTCAAGAAAAATAAAATACTTAGGAATTAATCTAACCAAAGAAGTGAAAGACCTCTACAAAGAAAACTATAGTACTCTGAAAAAGGAGATTGAAGAGGACATCAGAAAATGGAACAATGTATTTCACTCTTGGTTAGGCAGAACAAATATTGTCAAAATGGCCATACCTTCAAAACTGTTATACAGATTCAATGCAGTCCCAATCAAAATACCAATAACATACTTTACAGATCTAGAGAAAACAATCCTAAAATTCACATGGAACCAGAAGAAACCCAGAATAGCAAAAGTAATTTTGGGCAATAAGAACAAAGCAGGTGGCATAGCAAACCAGAGTTCAAACTATACTACAAAGCAACAGTGATAAAAACGGTATGGCCCTGGAGCAAAAACAGACACATGGACCAATGGAAGATAATTGAGGATACAGAAACCTCCCCAGACATACTCAACTATTTGATCTTTGACAAAGGGTCCAAAAGCATATGTTAGAGGAAAAATAGCCTTATTCAACAAGCAGTGTTGGAAAAACTGGTTATTCATTTGTAGAAGAAAGAAACTGGACCCTTATTTCTCACCATATACTAAATTAAAATCAAAATGGCTCAAAGATATAAGCAGTAAAACAGAAACATTAAATCTTCTGAGAGACAAAAAGAAAAACACTTGAAGACGTAGGAATATGAGAGGAATTTCTAAACAGAACCTCAATTGCACAGAAAATACTAGCAAGAATCAACAAATGGGATTATACCAGACTAAAGAGCTTCTGTACAGCAAAAGATTCAATCAGTAAAGTGAAGGCACAACCTATAGAATGAAAAAAATTTTGCCAGCTACTTCTCAGACAAAGGACTAATAGCTAGAATATACAAAGATCTAAAAAAAAATTAAACCACCTAAAATTAAAGATCCAGTCAACAAATGGGCAAAAGAAATGAACAGACACTCCACAAAGGAATAAATACAAATGACCAACAAATTTATAAAAAAATGTTCAACATCTCTGGCCATTAGAGAAATGCAAATTAATACAACACTAAGATTCCATCTTACTCCAGAAAGAATGGCAATCACTATGAAATAAAACAATAACAAATGCTGGCATGGCTGTGGTGAAAAATAAACCCTTTCCCCTCTAACTTTGGGTGTCAGGTACTTTGTCTCAGCAACAAGAAAAAAGTAACTAACACAGTGGTCTCAAGGTGCACCCATTTAGCTATAAATGTCTTAAATTTATCTTGCTTTATGGCTGAGTACTACTCCATTGTACAGAAAAAAATCTCCTTTATCCATTCAACAGTGGATGGGCATTTGGGCTGTTTCTAAGATTTAGCTATTACAAACTG
Organism: Heterocephalus glaber; assembly: GCF_000247695.1. The sequence goes on from NW_004624912.1 coordinate 2,246,916, forward strand.
TGCCACTATAAACATAGGTATGCATATACCACTGTGGTATGATGCTTTTAATACTTTGGGAAGATACCAAGAAGGGAAACAGCTGGGTCAAATGGAACTGCTAATTTTAGTTTTTTGAGGAATCTCCACTCTGATTTCCACAGTGTCTGAACCATTCTACACTCCTGTCAACAGTGGAAAAGGGTTCCTTTTTTCCCACAGTCCCACCAGCCTTTGTTATTGGTTGAATTCTTGATAGCTGCATTCTTTCTGGAATGAGATGGCATCACGTTTTTATTTGCATCTTACAGATGACCAATGATGTTAACATATTTAAATTTATTTATTTACTGTTTCTACCACTTCATCTGAGAAGTTTCTATTCATTTAACATGCTCATTTTTCGACTGGGTCTTTAAGTTTGGGGGTCTGATTTTTTTGAGTTTTTTATATACTCTAGATAGTAGTCCTTTGTCTGAGGAGCAGCCAGTAACAAATTTTCCCCACACTGTGGGTTGTCTCTTCACTCTGTTGGTGATTTCTCTTGCTGTGCAAAAGCTTTTAAATAAGATGAGATCCCAGGTGATAATTCCCATGTGACCGAGGTGTTGTTAATAAAGTCTTTTCCTGCACCAGTGTTTTCAAGAGTTCTATCTAACCTATCTTCCAGCAGATTTAGTGTTTTTGTGTTAATATTTAGATCCTTGGTCCATTTCAATTTAGAGCATGGTGAAAGATATGGGTCTAGTTTTAATCTTTGGCAAGTTGAAACCCAGTTTTTCCAGCATCATTTATTAAAGAGGCTATCTTTCCTCCAGTGAAGGTGTTTGGCTCCACTGTCAAAGATTAGGTGGTTGAGTATGTCTGGAGTTGTTTCTGCATCTTCTAATCTGTTTCATTGATCCTTGGGTCTGTTTTTTTGGCAGTACTATTCTGTTTTTATCACAGTAGCTTTGCAATATAATTTCAAGTCAGGGATTGTGATGCCCTCCGCCTTGCCTTTTTTGTCTAGAATTGCCTTTGCTATTCTAGGTCTCTTCTGGTTCCAAATGAGTTTTTGGATTTTCTCTAATTCTGTGAGATATGCTATTGGAATGTTGATCAGTATTGCATTAAATCTGTGTAACAGTTTTGGAAGTGTGGCCATTTTCACTATATTGGTTCTTCCTATGCAAGAACAAGGGATATCTTTCCACTTTCTGATATTCTCTGATCTCTTTTTTCAGAGTACTGTATTTTTCAATGTAGAGGTCTTTTACGTCCTTCATCAGATTGATTCCTAGGTATTTCATTTTTTTTGATGCTATTGTGAAAGGCATAGTTTCCCCAATTCCTCTCTCAGTGAGTCTGTTATTCATGTATGGGAAAGGTATTGATTTTGAGTGTTGACCTTGTATTCAGCTACACTACTGATTTGCTTTTAAGTGTAGAAGTCTTTGGGTGAAGTTTTTAGGGTCTTCTATGTAGAATATCATGTCATCTGCAAATAATGACAGTTTAACTTCTTCCTTTCCTATGCTTATTCCTTTTATTTCTTTCTCTTGTCTAATTGCTGTGGCTAATGTCTCCAGAACTATATTGAACAAGAGTGGTGACAGTGGAAATTCTTGTCTCATTCTTGATTTTAGAGTGAACGTTTTTGGTTTTTGCCCATTTAGTATGATGTTGGCTGTTGGTTTGTCATAGATAGCTTTTATCAGGTTGAGATAAAGACCATCTATTCCAATTTTCCATAGGGGTTTTACCATGAATGGGTGTTGGATTTTGGCAAAAGCCTTTTTCTGCATCTATTGAGATGATCATATTGTTTTTGTCATTGGCTCTGTTAATATAGAGTATTACATTTATTGATTTGCATATGTTGAACCATCCCTGCATCCCTGGGATGAATCCACTTGGTTGGGGTGTATGATCTTCTTAATGATCTGCTGCGTTCTGTTTGCCAGTATCTTATTGAGGATTTTTGCACCTATGTTCATTAGGAAGATAAGCCTGTAGTTCTCTTTTTTGATTTGATCCTTCCATGGTTTTTGAATCAAGGTAATGCTTGCTTCCAGGAATGAATTTGGGAATATTGCTTTCCTTTTGATTTCATTAAAGAGTTTGATAAGTAGCAGCATTAGGTCTTCTCTAAATTTCTTGTAGAATTTAACAGTGAATCCGTCAGGGCCTGGGCTTTTCTTTGTAGATTTTTAATTACATCTTCAGTTTCATTGAATGATATTGTGTTATTTAGAATTTTAATATCTTCTTGATTAAGCTTTGGTAATTCATATGTATCTAGGAATCTGTCCATTTCTTCTGTGTTTTCCATCTTATTTGCATATAGTTTCTCAAAGTAGGTATTGATGATCCTCTGGATTCTGGAGGATCTATTTTGATTTCACCCTTTTCATTACTAATTGCATGGATTTGAGCCTTTTCTTTCCTTTTTTTTTTTGATAAGGTTGGCTAAGGGTTTGACAATTTTATCAAATCTGTCAAAGAACCAACTCTTTGATTCATTGATTCTTTGTATCATTCTCTTAGTCTCCATTGCATTAATTTCTGCTCTGACCTTTATAATTTTCTCCCTTGTACAAGCTTTGGCCTGACTTGCTCTTCTTTTTCTAGAAGCTTGAGGTTCAACATGAGGTTGTTTATCTGAGTTCTCTCTGTTTTACTAGTATTGGAATTCACTGCTATGAATTTCCCTCATAGAACTGCTTTCATTGCATCCTGCATATTCCAGTATGTTGTATTGGCATTATCATTTAATTATAGAAACTCTCTAACTTCTTTAATTTCATCTGTGACCTATTGGTTGTTCAGGAGGGTTTTAATTTCCATGTGTTTAGAAAGTTCTTGTGGTTTCTTTTTCCACTGATCTCTAATTTCATTGCACTATGGTGTGATAATATGCATGGGATAACTTCAATTCCTTTGCTTTTACTTAAGCGTGTTTTATGAGCTAGCATGTGGTCCATTTTGGAGAATGTACCATGCGCAACTGAGAAGAATGTGTATTCTGATGTTGTGGGGTGGAACACTCTGTAGACATCTACTAAGTCCATTTGTTCAAAAGTTTGGTTCATGTATAATATTTCATTGTTGATTTTTTGTCTAGTTGATCTATTTGTGACAGTGGGGTTTTGAGGTCCTCCACTATAATTGTATTAGTGCTTATAGGGTTCATTTCCATTAATATGTTTATATAGTTGGCTTCACTAGTATTTGGTGCATATATACTTATGATTGTCATTTCTTCCTCCTAAATTGTTCCCTTTACAAGGATGTAGTGATCTTCTTTGTCTCTCTTAATCAGTTTTGGCTTGAAATCCACTTTGTTTGCAAGTAGAATAGCTACCCCTGCTTTTTTCCAGGTTCCTGTCACATCGAGTATTGTTTTTCATCCACTGAGTTTCAGTCTATGAATTTGTTTTTGAATTAAATGTGTTTCTTGTATGCAGCATATTGTTGGATCTTGCTTCTTGATCCATTCTGCCAGTCTGTTTCTTTTGATTGGTAAGTTGAGGCCATTAACATTGATGGTTATAACTGACATGTATTGGCTTATCCTTGTCATGTTATTTTCCGGTTGTTGCCTCCCCCTTTCCCTCCTGTTTAATTTCTTGCCTTGCCTGATGGATTCATTCTGTTGGGATTCATGGAGTTATAATCCTCATTATCTCTTTCTAGACTATCCTTCAGAACATTTTTGGAGTGCTGTTTTGGCATTCATGAAGTTCCTCATGTGTTCTTCGTCATGGAAGTATCTTTATTTCTCCATCAATTTTGAAAGATAGTTTTGCAGGATACATAAACCTGGGTTGGAAGTTGTTTTCTTTTAGGATTTGAAACACTTCACTCCAGGCTGTCCTTGACTTGTAGATTTGTGTTGAGAAGTCTGCTGTGATTCTGATGGGCTTTACTTTACATGTGATTTGTTTCTTTTCCCTGTCAGATTTTAATATTCTGTTCTTGTACTGGATTTGTGGAATCTTGACTATTATATGCCTAGGTGTAGATTATTTTTTATCATGGCTAGTTGGAGTTCTATATGCCTCACTTATCTGTATGTCAAATTCTTTTTTCCTGTTGGCAAGTTTTCTGTGATTATTTCAGGAAAGTTTTTTTTAATATATATCATTTGAGCTCTCTCCTACTTTTTCATTGACTCTAATCCATCATAAGTTCTTCTTTCTTTATTTTTGTTTTTTGGTACCAGGGATCAAACTCAGGACCTTGTGCTTGTGAGGCAGGCAGCAGAACCAAAGTCATTCTTCTTTGCAACTTCTAGCAGCTGTTGAATTGATTTCTCATCGTGCCTTGCTTTTTTTTTTTTTTGGTACCAGGGATAGAACTCAGGACCTTGCACTTGCAAGGCAGGCACGTGCCACTGAGCTAAATCCTTGGCCCAGGTACCTTGTTATTTTTAAGATATGTTTCCTTTCATGTTTGCTAACTGCAATCCTGTCTTCTACATCTGATATTCTGTCCTCACATGGCTCATTCTACTGTGCATACTTTCAATGGAATATTTTAATCTCTTGGATATCTGCTTGAATGTGTTTCATGTATTCCATTTTGGGCCGGGGATTTAGCTCAGTGGTTCCACTGCCTGCTGTGCAAGTGCAAGGACCCAAGTTCGATCCCCGGTACCAAAACAAAAATATCATGTATTCCATTTCTTTCCTATGCTGGGCATTCATGGTTTCCAACATTTTCCTAAGCTCCTCTATTGTTTTTCATCTATATCTGCTTTAGAGTCATTAATCATGTCTTTCATTATGGTCACCATCTCTGTAGTTAGCTGAGAAATTATTTCTGATTTGATTTTTTCTAGAGCCTCTTTCATCTACTTTCTTACTTCTGCTATTACCATTTCAGGAATCCAGCTGGATGACTTTCAGATTGTCCTACTCCACTGCCCTCTGGGTTTCCCTTTGGTAAGCTGGAAGTCTGGGTTTGCATCTTGTTTAATTATCTTCTCATTTCTATTTTTTATTGTTGTTTTTGTTTTAATTCCAGGGTTGATGCTTATAGATTGCTTATGGCAAGTATCTTTATTGCTAGTATTTAGAACTCTTAGGAAATGACTACTTCTCAGAGGTGTCTTCCAGGTGTAGCTGACTTTTGGCTTTTGAGTCTGTTGCAAGATCCTACCTGTTCATTTATTAGGGATGAGAAGTTGCTGCCTACTTGGCTGAGCTCCTCATTCTTTGGAACTGGTCTGTAGTATTTTTTATGACCTTTATGCAATCTCAGTCTTGGTATACCAGGAAGAACAGCTGATTGGAACAATTATGTCACTTTGGCTAAAGTAGTACAATCAACAATGATAACAGCATCATACATAGCCTAGAAAATGACAAACTGTGACAAGTATTAACTTGCCACCTTCAACTATCTCAACTAGATTTGTGGTTACATAACAAAACCTAAAACAAAACAGAAAAATGTTTGCAGTAAATAAGCCCTCAATATAGCAAATTTACCCTCTGGGAAAACAATTTGAAAGGAGTTCAGAGTGAAAATAGGGAAACAGAAGAAGAGAAAAAGGTTAAAAGCAAGGCTAGAGGACAAAGGAAGATCATGCAAACTTTGGGAAACTGGTGAAGAAGACAGGAGGGAAAAAGAGAAGGGAGAAATAAAAACAAGAACAGAACAAAACAACAACAAAAACTTAGAAACCATGTTCACACTCCTGTAAAAATCAGAACATGAACTCAAGAAAAACAAAACAAAACAAAACAAAACAGAAACAAGAAGAGAGAGACATAAAAAAGAAAACGAAGAAGAAAAAAATGTCCGCTTCAAGCCTGTCTTTGCTCTCACTGGTAGACAATGTAGACAGCATACAGATACAAACTGATTATCCCAGCAAGCCAGCCCTAGCTTTATGACAAGGTAATGGATAATCCCAGCAAGCCTGCACCTTTAGTTCCACTGAAGTTTAGGCTGGTTTCTGGCTGTGAGGCTGGAAGTGGACCTGTGGAGCCTGCAACAGTCCAACCACCCCCCTCCCCCAAACTGGCTCAATCTGAGCTCCATGACTTCCTCTGACACTGGACTAGAAGCCACTAGGTGGAGCCAGCTCACAGCTGTTCTGAGTACTGAGTCAGTTGGCCCTCTCCAAGATGACTACTGGCCAATTGCTCTCTCCTGGGGGACATTCAAACCCCAATAACTCATTAATCACTGTAGTCCACTGCGTCCACTACCTTGGTGTGCTTCTCTGTGGAGGTCTCTGGGGTTACCAGTAGTCACAGTTCAATTCCTGGTTTGAGCTGCCCTTCCCCCGCAATGAGTTTGGGCTCAGGTAGGAGATGCTGCCTGTTACCTCTTTATTTGTTAGGGATTCTCTCTTCGCTCTCCCCATGGGCTTCAAATCTCACTTCAGATCCTTTCTGGGTCCTGGGGGCCCACTTCCCTCCTTGTCTTCTTCACATTGCTTTATTCCAGTGCTTAGACACCAAACCTTGGAGAGGCGCTTTCTCTGCTGCTCACCACTCCCCCATCTTTCCATCCCTCTACCCTATTCTTACCCATGCCTGTATAATCAATAAATACTGATAGACCTGGTTGGTTGTGGTCCTCAACACATGCTCAGCTTCATCACCACGTTTGGTGTGGCCCATCCCAGATCCCACTATCTAAGTCTTTCTTTCTTTTGCCTTGTATCATATTGCCTTGCAGAAAATCAGGGCTCGAGGCCAAGGACCCAATAACTGGTGCCCAATGTTGATGGTGATTTGAACCCACAAGTTGAATTGCCTGTGAGGCAGAACAGAGATGGTTTTAATGATGAATGGATCTTGCAGGACAAATTCCAGGAGTTCCTGGTGCATGAAGCAGGTGAGTGCTTAGCCACAAGCAATTTCTCATTCTGCTGGGATTTAAACATGGGGCAACTAGGGCTGGGGATTTAGCTCAGTGGCACAGTGCAAGCCTGGCAAGTGCGAGGTCCTGAGTTCAATCCCCAGTACAAAAACAAAAACAAAAACAAAACATGGGGCAATCTCTCTCAACAAATGAGCAACATTACACTGAGTTGCTTTGCACACTTTTAAAGCAATCTAAGTGCACTGTGCTGGCAAGAAGGATCACTAAGATGTTACATGAATGTATTAAATTTAATCCATGGTTTCTCCAAGGTGTAACTATAGATCTACATTTGTGGGAGCACATTAAATATAGCCTTCATGCCACACAACTCAGAGGGAACCCTGTCTTGCCAGATATATTGATTACTTTGAAGTTGATTCATCCTGTGCTGGAACCATATCAGCCAGCCAGGGGGAAGGTGGCCACGCCTGCAGCTGCAGTTACACCTGTTAATTTTAACCCTCAGTTGACTCTTACTGGTGAGGAGTGTTTGGTTTTAGAACAGCTACTTGACAAAAAAGCAGAAAGCAATGGTGATTCCCCTCCTGAGTCCATTTAAGTACCTGCTTGCACTCCTCCTGAGGAAAACTATATTTTGCCACCTGTGCCTCTGGAGCTTTTACAGCTAGCCACCAACCTTCCACAGCTATTCATTATCTCTATGTATTACAAAAGGCCGCAGCAGTGGGTGAGGTGCTTATGCACCTATGTGTTTTTCCATTGGCACTAGTCCAAACCCCTGGGCTCCCTCTCTGGAGGAGGTCGAGCACCCTCCCACTCTGCTTGAGTTGCTAAAACCATAGAGTGTCCATGGAGCAGGTGAGGATGAAAGCATGAGAAAAACTGCTTGTCTTTGGTGCACTAGGATATGCAGGCAGGATGTTGTGGTCAGACTCAAGAAAAGTTAAACAAAACCCACAGACAGGTTGAAAAAAACTAAAATGAAAAAAAATACATGAAAATAAATGTAATGAAAACAACTGATAAAGCTCTGGCGAACACAGAACAAAACAGTGAGAAAAACAATCCTGGCTTTAAAAGCCCCAACGCTAGCACTTGCTCAGCATTACTAGCCTAATGCTGCCCGTGAATGTCTGGAGTTGCATAGTCAAAGCTGAAAAACTACAACAGTGTTCTGCCAGACATACAGAAGTTTAACCAAAAAAAAAAAATCAAATTACAAATTGTAGCTAATTAATAACTGTACTTTTGGTTTCCAAATGTTTAATTGGTATACTTAAAACATTTTTTGTGCATTGCAAATTCTTACATTGTAATTGTGGGGTTAACTTGCTCTTGAGTGTAACAATCTGAGAACAGAGAGAGAGAGAGAAAGAGAGAGAGAGAAAAGGAAAAAAGAGACACTTTAAAATCCAAAGCACCTACAACCAAGTTTGTTATAGAAGATTTGTAGTGAATGAGAGAAAAGAAAAAGCCATTAGTGTAGAGCCCACCTTAAATATTATTTTTACATTTACAGATATAAAGGGCTCGTATTTCCTCTGATTATAATCACAGAGGTTTCTGTTAATTGACCTGAAAAAAGTTTTGACTAGTCTTATTTATAGTTATAAGCCTAAAAAGTATTTAAAAAATATAAAAGGGTTATCGTAATTCAATTTGGCCAAATATATTTCAGTGCACTCTAGTTTTATAATTAAATTGCCTTATATGTGTGTTTGTCCATTTGTCTATCCAATAATATAGCTATTTTGTTTTAGCACAATTATTTTTCCTTTTTTGCCTTTTTAGATTTTAAAAAATATTTGCCTATAATTTAAATTGGCTTATAGATGTTATTAAAATTAAAGACTTGCTCCCCCTCCCAGGTTGCTAGCTGATCAAAATGATGTCAAGATTAATTTTACAAAAGTAATGCATATTGAGCGAAAAAAATGTCCACCTGAGGAGACCCACAAGTTCTGTGGGGGGACCGCAGCCCGCCCGGAGGAAGGCGGCCGCTGAGCCCACCTGTGCGTGGCCCGAAGGAACTTTTGCTGGAGGCTGGACCTGCGAGAAGTGGCCGAAGATGAACCCCCAACAACAGTGCATGGCTGCGATAGGGACCAACAAGGAGCTGAGCGACCTGCTGGACTTCAGTGCGATGTTTTCCCCACCTGTTAATAGTGGGAAAAGCAGACCAATGACACTGGGAAGCAGTCAGTTCAGTGGATCAGAACTTAGAAAGATGATGAAACACTTTCCACCTTTCTTTATGAAGCCAGAATTAACCTGATTATGTAAACCAGACAAACAGTAAACAATAAAGGAAGGACAAAGGAAAAGAAAACTATGGACCAATTTACCTCATGAACATATTACATAAATCCTCAAAAAAAAAGCAAATTAAATTCCACTGTTCATAAAAGGAAAATCAATCAAAACAAGCTACAGCTAACATCATACTTAATGAAGGAATGAAAGTTTTCTTCCATGAACAAGAACAAAGCAAGAATGTCTACTCTTAACCTCTACCCCAGTTCAGTATTTTACTAGAAAATCTGGTCAGCATTAATATGGCAACAAAAGGAAATAAAAGAGGAGGAGATTGGGAAAGAAGAAATAAAACTGTTTCCATTGACAGACAACATGATTGTCCCAAAGAATCTTCAAAAATCTAGAGTTTAGCAAGGTCACAGAACATAAGATACACACACACACACACACACATACACACACACATTCCCATCCCAGTCTTAATTCTCTATACATTTGGCCCTCCATTTCTTCTGGTTCATTGTCTGCAGATTCAACCAACCATGGATTAAAAGTATGTGAAAGAAATCGTGGCTGAACTAAGCATGTGTCTGAACTAAGCCCTTTGTTGTCATATTCCCTAGGGAATATAATATAACAATTATTTATATAGTGTTTATATTGTCTTAGGTATTATAACTAATATGGAGATGATTTAAAATATACAAGAGGATGTGTATAGGTTGTATACAAATACTGTGCCATTTTCAAAGGAACTTGAGTATCTGTGGATTTTGGTATTTGTGGAGTTTTCTGGAACCACTCTCTTGTGGATACTGAAAAACCACTGTCTAGCAATGTACAATAGGAACATTCATGGAATAATAAGTACTATTTACAGTAGTTCCAAAGAAACAGATACTTAGGTATAAATATAACATACATGTACACTTGATCTGTATGCTGAAATCTAAATAGTACTGAAGGAAATCAAAACAGAACTAAATGTAGAAGTATACTATGTTCATATAAAAACTGTCAATCCTTCCCAATTTGATTTATAGATTTAATACAGTTCCAATAAAAACTCTAGCAGTATATGGGCACAGGGAATCTGACATCAAAATTTAGATGGAAATGTAAAGAAATTAGAATATTTAAAAATTTTGGAAAAGAAGAATAAAAAAGGATTATTCTTTGTGATTTTGATACAGTGTAATTTACAGGAAGTACTGCACTGTGAAGGAATACAGAAGTATTCTCCCCTGCCCTCCCCTCTTTTGACTCCTTTCTGTATTTTGGGGCATAGGACCGAGTACTAAACAACAAAACATGGTTGTCAGTCAAACATGTCATTTGTAGAGAATTATATGTAGATGTATTCTCATCCAGAAAAGAAAATAAAAATGATTTGAAAGAAAAAAAGGTAATGCATATTGTCTGTATATAATAACTCAAAATTTTTTATTGGTTAAAAATAATGTTTTAATGGTTACAATCTGGTTTTTACAGGGTAGTAAACATATTTCTCAAGGTAATTAAATGGAGACCCTTAGGTTTAGGAAGACTGCTAAACAGGACTCCCCTTGGTGAATAAAGGAGCAGCTGCCTGGAAATATTTTCCACACTTTGTTCACTAGAGGGACCCCAATAGTCTTCATAGCCTTATGAAAGACTCCAATATACATTGCTAAACAGTATTGCGATCTATTTACACTGGTCATTTAAAAGGTTAAATTTTCTGTGGAAAAAACAATAAGGTTTTATTAAAAAGATGATTTGGTACAAAACTAAATTCATGAACAAAGTGTTTCACATAGTTGTGATACTTATTATTGCCAATTTCACGATGTACTAAATATATTCATGCCTTCTAGGTGTACAGGTTTTATAACATACTTTTTATGGTAATAACCTCTTTTTGATTTAGGTATTTGCCTTTCTCTTATGCTCCAGATGCTTATGATAAGAAACACATTTATAGGCTGATACATTTTCCTTAGATGGCATCCTATTAAAAGATAACAATTTAGGTGAGAGTTTTTTGTATTATTTAACATTTTGTGATCAGATGGAGATATTTAACTAAAAGGCTATTTTATACTAAGATGGACATTTAAGTGTGTTACAAAGATAATGTCACCATAATTGTCATTGCAAAACCTTATGTGTGGTTCTTGATTTGAAGCTTTTTTTCTGTTAACATTCTACAGGAATTCAACTACTAAAACAACCATGGTTAATAAAAATAACACTGGCCCCATTGCAATGCTAATGTTATTGATCTTCTCTTCTGGGTGCCCAACAACTGAAGTTTAGAGACCAAAACTAGAAAGCTAACTGGGCTAAGAAGACAGCCAATATTTTGGCCCTGGCCCTCCCAAGGTCAACAAAAAACCCAGGACAGGGCTGGGGATTTAGCTCAGTGGTTCTGCCACCTGCCTCGAAAGCACAAGGTCCTGAGTTTGATTCCCAGTACCAAAACAAACAAACAAAACAAAACCAAAAAACCCCCCAAGACATGAGAGAACCTTTTCTGTAAGATCCTTCAACATTGGTAAGTCATCTACCCAACCCCCAGAGCAGGGAGATTGCTAGACACAAAACATAAGAATCAACAAATACACAAAATGCCAAAGGAGAGTCACCTAGAGGGAAAAATCTCCCATGCTTTCATAGAAAGCAACATGATCAAGCGAGGCCATAATCCATCCTGACAGCTAACACTGGCAAGAGCTGAAAAGCTCTGTACATATTTCCAAAGTAATGCCTGAAGGAACTCAACTGAACTTGATAGATAGCAAGAGGTTAATTCCAATTAATATAGATCTCACCTCAACTTGGTCTTAAACACTCAGTCGAAAAGTGTAACTAAAAGATATATAAAGTCAAGACTATAATAATAAAGCTAGATAGAAGAAGAGGCTTAATTGCTGACTGCTTCTGGCAGTTTCCAGCTGCACTGGTGGCTAACTAGTGTTATGGGTCATTAGAAAAAACTATGGTAAAATTTATAAGAGCTCAACAGTTTTTAAAAGTTTTAGCTTAATTTTTTTAATTATTAAATTTTTTATCTTTTTACAGCTAAAATTAGAAAAAAAAATTATGACAAAATATCAGACTTACAGATAATCTCCATTAGTGGAGGGGTCTAAGTGCCAGCAGGTTACAATTGCTATTTTAATCCCTTAAAAAGTTACTAAACATGGTTTTCCCCCCAACCTGCTTTTTACTTTAGTGTTTATACTTTATACATACTCTAATTTTTTAAAAAAAATTGTTTATTCTTGCCCATAGGCTACCAAACTCCAAGTGATACAAATGTGCTAGACTTTTTCACCAAGATCCACCAAATTGACTTTATAAAGAGTTTATAAATTGCTAACTTACAACATGATCTTTATTTAAAACCTATTGAATTAACTTCCTACAAGGGGCCCCTAACTGCAACCTCCTCTACATTGACCCTTCTCAGCTTGAAACAGATAAAAACTGTGCCCCTTCTCCCCTAACCACAGTTGGAGATAGCTCTTTAAAAAGAAAAAATATTATAGACAGCTAAGTCAGTTAAACACATTTTAGATCCTTATAACTCACAAGAACAAAACATTATTAATCATGTTCAACTTTCCCTAAAATCATTACATAAACAAAAAAGGGGGAGCACAGCTACCTCCACAAGCTCAATTAGATTATTACTTTCTCTTGTTGCTTTCATTTAAACATTTTTAAATCCACTTGTGGAAAGTAAATATACTCCATCAAAACTCCATTGGCACAAGGAAAAATCTACAGATACAATTAATAATGTAGGGAAAATTTTTTGCTTGTATATTGACAGATAATGGAGAAACATTGTGGCTGCCATCTTAAAACATGCAACCATGGGTCACACTGATGGACTCACCAGCACCTTGATGAGCTATAGCACTCCCAATAACAATGATGAGTCAGTTGCACCTGAGCAATCTCCTCACCTGCTTTGACCATCAGACCCGCCACAAGCCCCAGGGCTGATATACTGCCCACTGCTGGAGGGACAAGGTGAAAGTATCACACCACACATACTGCTGAAGTCACATTACCGATCAGATTGGACCAAATGATCAGTGCAGATGATCAGATGGACTGACCTGGAGGAGACAATGTGTGAGGCCTGCAATCTCACAGCACACCAGGGTTTGCCTCTTATTCCTGAAAACATCCTGTTTGCTCTCATTGCGCTTATGGCTGCTTCTGTATGTATTTCACCTGCTGGGCCGATAAACACTGGGCTTATGTTTCTAACCTTCCACTGTTTCGACTCATCACTTGGATGGATCACCCACCAGAGATTTTTCATTTACCTGATGATACTGCCCCATTTTATGATGTTATTCCTGTATCTCAAATTACCACCTAAATGCAGCATGCCATAGAGAAACCACAAACAGCTGACATCTAGATGCAATACAGCCTCAAGTGACTCTGCTTCAATTTCTTCAGCTTCTAAAAAGAGAAGGAGGAATTGTGGCAGACCACCTTGACCAAAGTCAGAGCAGGCTGTAACATGGAGCAGGCATTTCCCCTTCATAATTGGCTATAATGTACTTGGAGCTGGACCAAAGCCTATGTGACTCACAGGACCATGCTGAAAGGTGCTTCAGGCTAGTACAACTTCCCTGCCAACAGGTGCCACAGAGATCTAAAGTCCTGATCTGTGAAGCTGCAGGGCTCCTAATGAGATAACACTGTACCATGTAGCTCTAATTCACATTCCTTCCCCAGAGTGCCCATCCCTTGTTTCCAGTAACTTCCTAGTTAACCATAACCGACCTTTGGTCAGTTCCACAAGTATGACCAATCCTCCTTTCTGCAAGCTTTGCCTTTGTCAGATGGTATCACTGGATGCCACATGAGTCCTTCTACCTTATCCTTACCCATGCCTGTATAATCAATAAATACTGATAGACCTGGTTGCTTGTGGTCCTCACCACATGCTCAGCCTCATTGCCACATGTTCAGGGTGGCCCATCCCAGATCCCTACTATCTAAGTCTTGTTTTCGTGTCCTTCTTTCTCCTTGTGTCATATTGTCTCCAGGAGATCGAGGCTTGTGGCTGAGGACCTGATAGCAAATTAGTACAACCATTATGGAAATCAGTATGGAGATTTCTCAAAGAATTAAAACTAGAAATTCCATATGACATAGCTATCTCCCTACTAGGTATCTCCCCCAAAGAGCTAGAGTCATCATACTACAGCAATACTTGCATACCATTGTGTATAGCAGCACAATTTGTAATAGTTAAAGCCTGAAAGCAGCCTGTATTCCCATCAACAGATGATTGGATAAACAAAATGTGGAATCTATATATAATGGAATATTACTGGACTATAAAGATGGAGAAATTTGAGGCATTTGTAGGAAATTGGATGCATCTGGAAAACATAATGTTGAGTGAAATAAATCAGATATGCAAGCTTGAAAACAGTATGGTATCTTTTGAGTGAGGCAAAGTACAAAGAAAATGGTAACAGATAGAAAGAGACAAGGGGACAGACCTCATCCAATTGGGAAAGGGTCCAAGAGAGCAAGGAGAGGGGGAAGGGAGAAAGGGGAGGGGAAGGGAAATGAGAGGAATAAGGATACGTCAAGTACATGAACCTAATAACCCAAGTTAATGTAAACATTATAAGCCATAACTTGTGCTAAAACAGAAAGTATGAACAAGTATGAAAAGGTGATTGGGGAACCAGTGGCAGGGGCGGGGGGGGGAGGGGAAGGGGATTAAAAAATATATTTAAAATATAGTTAGTACCTACTATATGAGTTACCAAGTACCACAGTGGGGGTGTACAAATGAATACATTTTGAATCTTCCTCTCAAGAAGTGTGCAGGGTAGGAAAGGCTGATGTAAACTGACACATGCATCAACATAATTATATACAAGAAATAGTACTGTTTGAAGAACAAGTAAGAATTTGTCAGGAGGAGCCTGGGCAAAAGGGTGATCCAAGCAAATGCAATGCATGTGATGTGCTTGGGATCTCAACAGTAGCAGGTCACCAGAGAAGAGATTCTTGGTGTGAACACGAGCTAGATGGCTTTTAAAGTCCTTTTAAAACTCAACTTGTAAATACTTCAGAAGTCTCTTAAGATTTCTGGTCATTCTCTTGGAGGTTCTGTACTTTAAATAAAATTGTACTCAGTTCTCTACCAGTGGTACATTAAAACATCTAGAAAAGATGTGAGGCTTTGTGATGTTTTAGGACTCATTTTCTTAAGCAATTCTGAATCAAAATCTAGAAATTAATAGATCTGAAAAATGATTGTTAGCCCACAAATAAAATTTAACTTTACCTAGTGGTATGCTTAAATTTTGGATCCCTAAACATAATTTTAACTTTCTAATTTACTAGTACATGTTTATAGTATACATGCAGTTTACAATCATTTTGGGGAGTGGGTACATGTATGTAACACCTTGTTTCTCTTTTAAAAATTCCTTTCTCCTTCCCACCCCCTTACTCCCTCCTCCTCTAATTCTTCTATCCTAATTTTCATTCTTCTTGATATCAATCTTAGCTCATGTTATGGCAAATAATGTTTAGTCATTGAGGTTATTAGGTTTCTGGCTTATCTCTATTCTACTTACTTCCCCTTCCCCTCTTCCTCACCCCTCACCCTTGTTCCCTTGGACCACTTCCTTATTGTAAGAGATCCCACCTCTTGTCCTCGTCTATCTTTTATTCTTTTTGTTTGTGCTTTGCCCAACTGAAATAAGAGATACCATATGGTATTTAAGCTTGTGTGTCTGGTTTATTTCACTTACCACTGTATTTTTAGGTGACTCAATTTTCCTACAAATGTCACAAATTTGTCATTCTTTATACCTGAGTAGTATTCCATTATACACAGATACATTTTCTTTATCCAATCATCTGTTTATTGGGTATACAAAATTGTTATACAGACTCAATGCAGTCCCAATCAAAATACCAACAGCATACTTTACAGAATTAGAAAACAATCCTAAAATTCATATGGAACCAGAACAGATCCAGAATAGCAGAAGTAATTCTGAGCAACAGGAGCAAAGCATGAGGCCTTGCAACACCTGACTTCAAGCTGTAATGTACTACAAAGCAACAGTGATAAAAATGACATGGTACTGGGACAAAAACAGACACATGGATCAATGGAACAGAATAGAGGATACAGAAACATCCCAAGAATCATTCAGCTATTTGATCTTTGACAAAGGGGCCAAAAGCATATGTTGGAGGAAAGATAGCCTATTCAATAAGTGCTGGGGAAACTGGTTATCTGTTTGTAGAAGATTGACAGTGGATCTTTATTTCTCACCAAAATAAAAATGGATCAAAGATCTAAATAGTAAAACAGAAATATTATACCTGTTGGAAGATAAAATAGGTAAAACATTTGAAGACATAAGTGTAGGAAAGGATTTTCGGAAAGGATTTTCTAAACAGAATCTCAATAGCACAAGAAATAACAGCAAGAATCAACAAAATACCTGCCCTAACCAAGGAAGTCCAAGAGCTCTATAAAGAAAACTATAGTACTCTGAAAATGAACATTAAAGAGGGCATCAGAAAATGGAAAGATGTCCCTGCTCCTGTATATGCAGAACCAAAAGGTTCTGGAAAAATATGTATCAAGTATTTCTTTGGTTCTTTAGCACAGCACTACTTTCTTCCACATAAACCAGAATCTTCCTTCCCCAAGGCATGCCATAGAAAGTAAAAATATGCTATAATCTTTCCCTACCTTTCTGTCTTGGAGCTGGCTATTACAAAATTCTCTCAGCTACCTTGTCTGATAGATTATAAGACTTCCATCTCAGTCCTATCTCATATGAAGGAGGAAGGAATGTTGTACAGAGACCAAAAAGAATCTGAATGGACAGGCCTTGCTGAGTTTCCCCACTCAATTGACCTTAGATCATACTCTTTGTCCAGTCACATTTCTACACAATTTTTCCTGCTTCCATCTTGCTCATACAAAGAAGTCTCAATAACTACCACCCCCAACAGAGTTTGGAGAACATCTGGACAGTTGAACACATGGGAACTTACAACTCATTTATCGGATTAGGATGGCACACCCCACTGCATGGACACAGAAGCTCCTACACTCAGAACTCTTCCAGACACTGCGCTGTGTAATCCTTCATCTGGCTATTTATTGTTTCGCCGCCTGCTGCGCAAGCACAAGCACCCATTCGATCCCCAGTACCAAAAAAAAAAGTCATTTATAAAAACCAGTGAATGTGTTTTCTTGAGTTCTGTGAACTGCTCTCATGGTGTTTAGTGAGAGGGGTCATGGGAACTCAAACATGTAGCTAGTTGGTGAGAAGGTCTGGAGGCCAAGATCTGTGCCTGGCATCTAAAGCAGAGGGAAGTCTTGTTGGATGGAGTCCTCACTATGAGTTCTGACTCTATGTGCAGATAGATAGTGTCAGAACTGAAATGCATTAAAGAATGCTCACCTAAATGTACTGCTTTCTTTGTAGTGGGAAGAAATCCCTCTACAGTTTGGGATCACAGAAGTCATCTATATTGTGTGCATATAAGAGGAAAATCATTTCACTTCATCCTCAAAATTACCATATAATAATCTTAAGAGCTTACTTGTACATATGATTAACAGTTGATATTTGAAAACAGAAAGATGACAATTTTCTTCATTGCATTTTGTCCCCAAAGTTATGTGTTTAGGAGTTATAGCCTGCTATCTCCAAATAAAAAGTCAATAAATTAATTCATACCAGAAGAATATTTAAAATGCTAACAATCACTTCTGTGAAAATAAGTCTAGAATTCATTTAGTACTTTTAGACCTAAACACCCCCCCACCCCCCCGCAAGCTCTACTCGTAAAACCTGAACATGTCAAAGAGTCCAGCTAGGCCCTTCAGACTTGTAGCACTAACAAGGAAAACCACCAGGAAGAACTTCTGGGACTAGCAGAACACATTTTAATGCTAAAACCTGTCCAAGTACTAAATATGATTGCACCAGACATGTGATTAGTATCAAGTGTTCATCATACCACAAGACTCAGCTTTCTAAGAGTTAAGATGCACTGGAAGGACCTTCTGGGCCACCATATCACCATCCCAAGTGCCAAGGAGCAGAGCTGCCCCCAGTGCAGAGGA
>NW_004624912.1:2269828-2293518 GCF_000247695.1 Heterocephalus glaber
TGATATATGTGCACCCATGTTCATAGCAGCACAATTTGTAATAGCTAAAACTTGGAAGCAACCCAATTGCCCATCAACTGGAAATTGGATAAAGAAAATGTGTTTTTTTAAATAAAATAAAATGGAGGGGCCAGGGATTTAGCTCAGTGGTTCCACCACCTGCCTCGCAAGCTAAGGACCTGAGTTTGATTCCTGATATCAAAAAAAGGAGTACTACTCAGCCATAAAAAATGAGAAATTAGAGGCATTTATAGCTAAATGGATGCACATTCAGGTGATAAGTGAAATAAATTGGACACACATGTGTAAATACTGAATAGTTTCTCTGGTGTGAGAAACTGAAAGTGTAAATAAGGACTAAAAGGTGTAATAGATAATGTGAAACAGGAAGAAAAGGGGCAATGGGGAAGGGGAAGTAAGGGGGATAGGGGAAAAGAAAGGGAATGGAATTAATATGAGAAAATGGAAACAAAGTCTTTGTAAATAGGGATGGAGGGCTTGAAGTGAGGGGAGGGAAATGGGGAAAAAATAAGAACCAAGAGAGACTGTGTAAGGTGCAAATTTCCAATGATTAATGTCATTATATTGTATACCTAAAATGTACCAATAAAATTATTTTTAAAAAAGATGCACCTGCCTTGCAAGTGAAAGGAACCGAGTTCGATCCCTGGTACCAAAAAAAAAAAAGAAGATGCACTGGAGGGAGGTGATACTGGGCAGTGATGAAGACTAGTACAGAAAAGTTGACAGAGAGAACAACATATTTTACATAATTTATACAAAAGAGAAAGTTCTTTGCTAAATGATAAAAAGGAACACTTGCCTAGAAAGCAGAATGACAGCCAGTGCCAAGATTTTCAAACTCCATCATGTTCAAAGATAGTAAGGATAAAATCTCCAAACATTTCTTATTCATTAAAAAAACGCACAAAATTTCTACAAGTAAAATTTAGGTTTTAGCATTTTTGTATCAGTCTCTTTTTCTTTTTTGAAGGCCTTAAAACATCAGGATTTAAGAAAACATGTCAACTGAGGATGTTATCAATGCTTTTTTTTTCTCATGAAGTGGTGATATCTGGTCCCTTTTTTCATAAAAGAAACGTTTATACATTTCATCAACTGTATTGGCCCACAGCACAAAGCATCCCACATAAACATACAATGCCATTTAAAAATAAAGTTATATCTAAACCGAAAAGAAACTCTACTTTGGAATAACAATTGTTTCCACAGATCCCTTGTTCCCATTCTTAAAATAACCACAAAATCCTTTCAATTTGTACCCTTAACCCAGGTGTTAAATTTAATAAATTGCTAATTTAATAACTGTTAAGTACTAAATTGAAACAATGTAATATTTTGCTAGTTATCTACAACTTTATTCCCTAACAATTGTTAATTTTTAAAGGTGACTTGTTTTTGTCAGCTCCAAAGTATCAAAATATTCCAATGGTAAATTTATTTATTCATATAATTTATTTTTCATACATAATTAATAATGCAAAAAATTATTTCTCTAAGGAAACTTAAAATACCAGTATATCTTCAATATAGTCAAGTTTAATCTAAATGAGGAAATACTCAATCTGTTTTCCTCTGATTTCATTTCTCCAGAAGACCAGTTCTTAAGGACTTCTGGAGCCTAGCTATGTTGGCATCCAGTGCTGCCAGCCCATTTCTGAAGTCTTGTTCATCACGAGAAGTGAAGGTTGAAAAAGAAGAGATGCTCCAGTCTGACATCAGGTCAGAATTTAAAAAGCTGCCATCACAGACTGTGTTGCCTTTTGCTTGGACATTGGTGGTGTGACAAACTGATGGGCCGTGGTAGGCCTGTTCCTCTGGCTCCTTGGTGGCAGCAGGGATCTTATGAATTGCTTCCTTTATTTTCTTGAGGAGTTGTTTGTCTTCTGCATCACCTGTTCTGGAAAGTTTTTCAGATATATCTTTTGCTTCATTATTCAAACAAATTACAGGTGAACACAGTTTACTTTCTGTTTCCCGGGTCAGGGCACTATTGCTGACCAGCTGGGTTGCAGCAACACTTACCTGTGGCTTGGGGGATATCCTCTTAGAAAGTGGTGAATTCTTTTTAGAAGAGCTTCTAGCAAAAGGAATATAAATTGTATTATCCAAACTACATGAATCTTCCATTAAAGTTATGCTTTCACACTCCACATCAGAACCCTGCTGTGAAAAGTCAGGAAGAATCTCAGGGGCGGACACCCCCTCCACGGCCCTAGAGTCACCATGTGGAGGGCCTCTGGAAGGCAAGACGTTTTCACAGGGTCTGTTTGCGTTTATGGTTTCCTCATCCTTAACTGCAGAAAGTGGCTCTGAATGAGTAAAACTGTGATTTGTTTCTAACTTATTTAGGTAATTCATTACGGAAGTGTGAGGAGGGGTGGGGTCCTGTTGAAGTTGTTTATCATAAGTGTGCAGAAGTGATTTGGTAAGGTTATTCCCAGGCTTGCAGCGAGTAGTATCCACACTAAGATCTGAGAGCAGCTTTGCCATACTGTTCTGTAAAGTTCTGTTGAGAAAAATTTAGAACAGTAATCACTGATTTTTTGCCTATTTCTCTGATTCACTTATATGTACCTCTACCTTAAAAAAAAAAGATTTCCAATATGCATTTTGTTCTTAATATGAAAACAAGCTACTAATAGCCAAAATCATAGAATATGCTTGAACAAGAGTAAAGTACAAGTGAGAAAATTTCTTGATTTGTATCAAACCTAATATTACATGTAAAAGTGTAGCCTCATAATTTTTCTCTTAAGGTATGGAAATGTTTTATTTCTGAGCAATTCTACAAAGTGAACCTTTGAGTAAAAAGCCATCCTAATATAGTAGGCTGTTATAAATAACAATGAGAAATTACTACTTATATGCTATGGGTTTTGTTAAAAATTATTTTCCTCCATTCAAAATGTAAATACAAAGGACACTGGAACAATACTGAAAAAACAGATGGTTAGAGATAATTATCATAATTAGATATAAGCAACAGCCAGGTATGAGAAAAATGGGACATAAAGAAAAACACACAGGATTAGAGGTTAAAAAGAAATGGCATCGGAGGGGGCGTGTCCGCGGCCGGCGGCGCGCGGGCGGGCTGGTGCGCGGCGCAGCGTCCTGTGCTGGAATGTGCAGCTCCCGCGAGCTCGCGGCGCTACAGCAGACCAAGCGCCGCCGAGGCCCGGGGGCCCCAGACCCCGGGCGCGACGGCGGCCGGGTCGGCAGGACGAGGCCCGGCGGCCTGAGCGCATTCTGCAGCCCTCCTCCCGGGCCTCCGCGGGCTTCGACTGCCCCTGCGCCCAACTTTTGCCCCCTCCCCCACCCCTCCCCCGAAACTCCAGCGACAAAGAAATGGCATCAAATCCTACTGCTGTTATTGGCTGTGATCTTGGAAAAGTCAGCTAACCTTTCTGAATCTCAGTTTTGTCTGAAGATACCTACTTCAGAAGTATAACGAGGATTAAACAATATTAAATAATAAAATATAAGAGTAAAGTGCTTGCATGGTTTCAGCCTAAGTGGGTGTTCATTTGATGGCAGCTAGTGTTGGTAGTTTTATTAAAGGCACTTCAGGGCCAAGGATTTAGCTCGGTGGTTCCGTCGCCTTCCTCACAAGTGCAAGGTCCCAAGTTTGATCCCCAATACCAAAAAAAAAAAAGCCACTTCATAGCCTTTAGTCTCTTTGAGTTGAATCATACATATTCTTACAAATCAATAAAAGATAAACATACCAATTTTGAAAAAGATACAAAGTGTATCAATAGGTAATTAACAAACTGAAAAATAAGCATGCCTTAAAGTTCAACTTTTTAATGTTTTGGTTTTTGCAGCAGTGTTGGAAATTTTTTCTTTCTTTTTTACTTATCAAACATAGTAAAATAATAATTACTTCTAGGGACATGAGTGCTCTGCTTCAGGCTTCTATAGGCCAAGAGACAAGTACAGGTCCTAGTATATCTGCCTCTGTTCTGCCCAAGCTAACAGAGGTGACCCTGCCCAGCATCAGAGGTCTGCCCAAGACTTTCCTATATCAAAAGCCTGCTCATATTTGCTGAGGAGGGTACCTAGCCCTACTCAATCCCAGTGGCTGAGTGATAATCCCACCTCTGCCATGGTACTCCAATTAAGGCTTGCAACCAAGCTAGGAAGCAAGTGTACCCATATACATCTGTGGAGAAGAGCATCTAACCTTCCCAGATCTGAGTGCTGGAGGGGTGACCATGCTGAACCTCCCACATTTCCACATGTACAGTAGGGCTTCTGAGAGTGTTCCTGCCCAGCACAGGTGCTCAGTCTACAGTTCTGCCTATCCTGGCCAGGAGACAAGCCTGCAACTGTGCACATCTGTGGAGAACAGCCTCTGGTCATACCAGTCCTTAGTGGCTGCAACAGTGTCTTACTGTAGTGACCATCCCTAGCCTCAGTGCCCAGCCCACACCAGTATAGATTTCAAACAGCAGTGCCACTCAGCTAGGGAATACAGCCTGCCACTCTGCCCAATCAGAGGAGATGGCAGAGCCCACTGCAATCTCACTGGACTGTAGAACACAGCCAGGAGTTCAGCCCAACTAACTTAAAAGCAAGGTCTGTATACCTATGTTCAACAACCAGTCTGGCCAGAATTCAAGGGCAGACTAAAGGTCTATCCCTACCAAAAAATACCTATAAAGGCAGGAAGAAATAGCTGCTTCCTCAAATGAGCAGCACCAAAACAAAGACACGAGGAATACAAACCATCAGGGAAGTATGACACCACTGAGAAAAACTAATAAACCTCCAATAATGGATCTTAAAGAAATGGAGATATATGAAATGACAGAAACAATAATCCTCCTACAGGGAACTACAAAAAAATATGGACAGAAAATTATATGAAATTTGGAAAATAATTCATGAATAAAATGGGAAGTTTGACAAAGAAACAATTAAGAGATAACATAATAACTGAACCGAGAAATTCAACAGAAAGCTTCAAAAGCAGGCTTGATCAAGCAGAAGAATCAATAGAGCTGAAAGACAGAAAATTGGAAATTAGCTATTCAGAGGAGCAAAAAGAATGAAGAAAGCCTAAAGAAATATAGAACCCCATCAAGAGAAATAACTCTTGTCTAACAGAAGTGTTATGGTTTATATCTAGATATCCCTCCAAAACCTCAGGCACTCATAGGTGGGGCGGGACTTTGGGGAGGTGACTGGATCATGGGTGTGTGATACTTCTGGGTTTATACCTGGGTGTAAGTTGGGTGGTGAAGCCTGGTGGGAAGAGGTGGGTCACTGGGGGCATGACCTGGAGACACACACACTCCTTGTTTAATGACCTATTTCCTATTTGTTTAACAACTATTCAGATTTATGACTCACTGCTTGGACTTACGACCTGTCCTTTCAGTTTTTTTGTACAGTTCTGTACATCTTCTTTATACAGCTTCAGTGTCTTTTTGGATACAGTACATCTTGTTTATACAGTACCATAATTTTTGCTGATTGTGTTGTACTGTACAGTACTGTAGTTTTATGTTGTTATACATTATAGTACTGCATGTAAGAGCTATGGAAATAAAAGTATAGTCATCAAGTTGCAGTTTCCTTTGTTTCTTTGTTCTAAATACTTTAATCTACATATTAGTTACAATTCCTCATTTAGCAACCAATTCACTTAATGACCTAGTTGCAGGAATGGAACACAGTCATTAAACGAGGAGTGTGTGTGTGTGTGTGTGTGTGTGTGTGTGTGTGTATTTGTTACCTTCCTCCTCCCTTGATTACTCTCTGCTTCCCACTTGCCACCTGGCATGCCTTGGAGCCAGCCAACTATGGACTGAAACTTCTATCAACTGAGCTGAAATAAACCTTTCCTCCCTTAAATTGTGGGTGTCAAGTATTGTGTCTCAGTGACAAGAAAGTAACTAAGACAAGCAGTTACATAAGAGAGGAGAAAGAAAGGGCCCAAAAACATATTTCAGGAAATAATGGCTGAAATCTCCCCAAATCTAGGGGAAGATACTAAAATTCAGGGACAGAAAACTCAGAGGTCTCCAAACCAGTCCAATCCACAGAGGATTTCACTAAGACACACCTTGATCAAGTTACCAAAAATCAAAGACAAAAAAAGAATTCTGAAAGTATCAAAAGATAACCCATCAGATACAAAGGGGCCCTGATGTAACTATCTGGCTCTCCTGCAGGACAGAAGAGAATGGGATGATACAGTATATTCAAAGAAATGGAAAAATAAATTGCTAACCAAGACTACTTTACTTGGCAAAGTTGTCCCTCAGAAATAAGGGTGAAATAAAAATTTTCTCAAACAAAACCTAAGGGGAGTTTATTACCACTAGGCAAGCAGCTTTGCAGAAATTGCTAAAGGGAGGGCTGGGGATTTAGCTCAGTGGTTCTGCTGCCTGCCTCACAAATGCAAGGTTCTGAGTTCGATCCCCAGTACCCCCCCCCAAAAAAAAGAAAAGAAAAAAGTGTAGAAATTGCTAAAGGGAATTCTGCAACCTGAAATGAAAGGCCATTAATTAACATAACATCTGAAAGTACAAAAGTCGATATAAGGAACCAATAATCATATTCAGAATGCTCTATTACAAAGGTTATGTATAAAGCAATTTTATCTCTAATATGAAGGTTAAAATACAAAACTATTAAAATCAACTAACTACAACAGGTTGTTAAAGAATAAAAATTACAAAAGATGTAAATTTTGACATCAAAATTATAAAACATGGAATAGCAAAAGTATAGTTTTTTGTATATGATTATATAGTTTTTGTATATGATTAAAGATAAGGTATTATCAATTTAAAATGGCCTGTTACATGATGTTTTATTTTATATAAACCTTATGGTAACCAAAAAGCAAAACCCTATAATAGTTATACAAAACACTAAAAAAAAAAAAAGGATTCGGGGCCAGGGATTTAGTTCAGTAGTTCCGGTGCCTGCCTCGCAAGCTCAAGGTCCCGAGTTTGATATCCAGTACCAAAAAAAAAAAAAAAAGGATTCAGAGCATATCACTACAAAAAATCATCCAACCACAAAATATTGCAGTGAGAGGAAAAATGAAATAAGGAATATAAAAAACTATCAGAAAAGAAATTACAAAATTGCAGGTATAAGTCCATACTCATCACCAATTACTTTGTAAATGGATTAATTTCCCAATCAAAAGACACACAGTAGGGCCGGGGATTTAGCTCAGTGGTTTCACCGCCTGCTGCGCAAGCGCAAGGACCCGAGTTCGATCCCCGGTACCAAACAAAACAAAACAAAAGACATACAGTGGCTGAATGGATAAAAAAAATAAGACCCAACCATATGCTGCGTATAAGAGACTCACTTTACTAGTAAGAATATCATATTGAAAGTAAAAGGATAGGAAAAGATATTCCATGCAAATAGAGACCAAAAGAAAGCAAAGGTAGCTATACTTGTATCAGACAAAATACATTTAGGTCAAAAGCTGAAAAACAGACAAAGAAGGTCATTCTATAATGATAAAGGGATCAACTCATCAAGAGACTATAACAACACATCTAATACTGGAGCACCTAATAAAGCAATTATTAAATGCTCTGAAGAGATAAATAGTAATACAATAATATAAGGTGATGTCAATACCCCACTTTCAACAATGGATATATCATCTAGAAAGAAAATTAATTCAGATACATTAGATGGAATTACTTTAGACAAACCAAATGGACATATACAAAGCACTGCATCTAACAGCAGAGAATATATATATTCTTCTCTAACACATACAAAATATTATCTAGTGTAAATCATGTTTGGCCAGAAAAAGAGCCTCAAAAATTTAAGAGGAATAAATCATATTAAATATCTTTCCTGATCACAATAAAACTAGAAATCAACAATAGGAGAAATCTTAGAAAATTCAGATGTGGAAATGAAGCAACATGCTTCTGAACAACCAATGGGGCAAAGAAGAAATCAAAAGTAAAGTAAAAAGATATGTTGACACAAATAGAAACACAATATGCCAAAACTTATAGTATACAGCAAAAGCAATTTAAAGGGGGAAGTTTATAGCTATAAATGCTTATATCAGAAAGGAACAAAGACCTCAAACAATCCAATGTTATACCTCAAGGAACCAAAGTTCCTTCTAAGCCTAAAATTAGCAGAAGAAAGGAAATGACAAAAATCAGCAGGAAAAAAAAATGAAAGAGATTAGAAAAAAAATCAATGAAACTTCAGACTTGGCTTTTTTGTAAAGATAAAATTAATAAACCCTTATTAGACTTTTTAAGAAAAAAGAGAAAAACTCAAAATCTGAAACAAAACAGGAGGCATTAACAATTAATATCACAGAAATTCAAAGGATTATAAAAAAACCACTATGAAAAGTTACACACCGCAAACTGGATAACCTAGAGGAAATGAATAAATTCCAAAGCACATACAACCTATCAAGCCTGAATTATGAACAAAGGGAAAATCTGAGCAAATCAGTAACAAGGAGACTGAATCAGTAATAGTTTCCCATTAAAGAAAAGCCTCGGACCAGATGGTTTCACAGCTGAATTCTACCAAATAGAAGAACTAATACCAATACTCCTCAAATTTTTCCAGATAATTGAAGTGGAGGGAACTTTCCCAAACTCATTTTACAAGGCCAGGTTTACCTTATACCAAAGGTAGACAAGGACACTACAGGAAGAGATAACTACAGGCCAATATCCCTGATGAACATAGATGCAAAAATTCTCAATAAAATACTAGTAAACCAAATTAAAAAACACATTTAAGGAATCATTCAGTATGAGCAAGTGGGATTTATCCTTGAGATAAAAGAATGGTTTAACATATGCAAATCAATAAATGTGATATACCACAGTAACAAAATAAAGGATAAAAACTTTATTACTAACTCGAGAGATATAGAAAGGCATATGACAAAATTCAACACCTTTTCATGATAAAAACTCTAAACAGATTAGGTACATTAGAAATGTAC
The DNA here is from genome assembly GCF_000247695.1 of Heterocephalus glaber. The sequence continues at coordinate 2,278,830 of NW_004624912.1, forward strand.
CTTAATTCAGTAGCCACCATATATGATAAGTCCACAGTCAACAGATTCAATGAAGAAAAGTTAGAAACTTTTCCTGTAAGAACAGGAACCAGACAAGGATATCTATTGTTACCACTTCTTTTCAACACAGTACTATTAAGTCCTGGCCAGAGCAGTTAGGCAAGAGAAAGAAATTTAGATGCTCTTTGACTTTATGATGAGGTTACATCCTGATATGCTTATTGTAAGTCGGAAATATCCTATGTTGAAAAGTCATTTAATAGCCTGAAAAATCCACATAACATAAAAAAAAAAAAGCTGAACTGAATCACAGGAATTTGAGGACTGTTTGTAAAATGCATCCTACCAGCAAAGGAAGAATTCAAATTATGTGCTGACAACATGATGCTATGTATTAAAAAAAAAAACAACTCTAAAGATCACACCCAAAAAACGTATTAGAATTGATTTTTAAAATTACAAGATACAAAAATCAATTCACAAATATCAAAAAGATTTCTATATACCAATGACTATCCAAAAAAGAAATACCATTTACAAAGTTACTAAAACACTCAAAATGCTGAGAAGTGAATTTAACCAAGGTGTTAAACAATCTATGCATAGAAAACTATAAAACATTGATGAAAGAAGAAAACACAAATAAATGAAAAGCTATTCCATGCTCATGAATTGGAAGAATTAATACTGTTAAAATGTCTGCACTATTCAAAGCAATCTGCAGATCCAATGCAATCGCTACCACAATGCCAATGCCATTTTCTTTTTTTTTTACTTTTTTTTTTTTTGGTACCTGGGATTGAACTTGGGTCCTTGCACTTGTGCAGCAGGCGGCGAGACCACTGAGCTAAACCCCTGGCCCCAGTCAATGCCATTTTCAAAGAAATAGAAAAGATAATTTAAAAATACATAAGGAACCACCAAAATTTCAAATAGCCAAAGCAATCTTGAGCAAAAAGAACAAAGGTGGAATAATCCAATTTCCCGATTTCAAAATATATTACAAAGCTACTCTAATTAAAACCAGCATGGTACTTGTATAAAAACAGACATTTGATCAATGGAACAAGAGAGAAAGCTAGAAATAAACCCACAGATTTGTAGGAAATTTTCTCTTTTTTTTTGGTATCAGGGATGGAACTCAGGACCTTGCACTTGTGAGGCAGGTGGTGGCACCACTGAACTAAATCCCCGGCTATAGCAAATTTTCAACAAAAGTGCCAAGAACATACAACGGGGAAAGAACAGTCTTCTTCAATAAATGGTTTTAGGATACAAGAAATGTCTTTTGCCTTCCCATTCTTAAATAAAAATTTCAATAAAATTATTCTGATAAAAGCATCATTTCTCTATTAGCAGATTAAAGAAATTTCAAATGTATTTGTTAAATATTTTACAGATATTACTGGTCCATCTGTTTCCTAGAAGTTTATAATTCAGGAGGACACAGAAATATCCCAGATACATTCAGCTATCTGACCTTTAACAAAGAGGGCCAAAAGCATATGTTGGAGCAAAGACAGCCTGTTCAACAAGTGGTGTGGGGAAAACTGGTCAACTGTTTGCAAAAGATTGAAACTGGACCCATATATCTCACCATGTACTAAACTAATATCAAAATGGATCAAAGATCTAAATATTAAAACAGAAACACTGAACCCACTGGAAGATAAAATAAGTAAAACACTTGAAGTCATAGGTGTAGGAAAGGATTTTCTAAACAGAACCACAGTTGCACAAGAAATAACAGCAAGAATCAACAAATGGGATTATATCAGACTAAAAAGCTTCTAAACAGCAAAAGAGTCAATTAGTAGAGTGAAAAGACAATGGGAAAAAAAAAGTTGCCAGCTATTCCTCAGAGGACTAAATCTAGAATATATAAAGAATTCAAAAAAAATTAGACCACCTAAAATAAAAGACCCATTCAAGAAATGAGCAATAGAAATGAACAGTCACTTCTCAGAGGAAGAAGTACAATGGTCAATAAATATATGAAAAAACGTTCAACATCTCTGGCCATTAGAAAAAATGCAAATTAAAACAATGCCAAGATTTTACCTTGTATCAGAAAGAATGGCAATCATCAGGAAGTCAAAAAATAAATTCTGTGGGCTGGGGATTTAGCTCAGTGGTTTAACTGCCTGCTGTGCAAGTGGAAGGACCTGAGTTCGATCCCTGGTACCAAAAAATAAATAAATAAATAAATAAATTCTGGTGTGGCTGCAGTGAAAAAGGAGCCATCCACGATTGTTGGTGGGAATGTAAACTAGTAAGACCATTATGGAAGTCAGTATGGAGATTTCTCAAAGAACTAAAATTAGAAATTCCATATAACCCAGCTATTCCCCTTCAAGGTAACTTTCTCAAAGAGCCTAAGATACACTCCAGTGATACATGCAAACTAATGTTCATAGCAGCACAATTCATAATAGCTAAATCCTGGAAGCAGCCTGTATACTGATTAACAGATGAATGGATTTTAAAAAGTGTGGTATCTATATACTATAATGGAGTACTACTCAGCTATAAAGGATGAATTTGTGACACTTGTAGAAAAATTGATGCACCTAGAAAACATAATATTGAGTGAAATAAACCAAACACATAAGCTTAAATACCATATAATATCTCTCATTTGAGTGAGGCAAAGTACAAACAAAGAGCACAGTAAAGGATGGATAGGAGACAAGGGGATAGATCTGTTACATATGGGAAGGGATCCGGGAAACTGAGGGCAAGGGGAGAGGGAGAGGGGAGGGGAAATAAGTAGAATAAAGATAAACTATATACAGGAAGCTAACAACCTCAATGAATGTAAACACTGCATGTCATAAACATGAGATAAGATTAATAATAACAAGAAAAATGAGGAAAAGGGATTTAGAGAAGGGAATATGGGAGATGAGAGGGAAGAGGAATTAAAAAAAGAAGCTCTATTGTGTACCTGTATCCATCCTCCAAGATGACTATAAAATGCATGTACTGCAAACATACACTAATAAAAAGTTTATAATTCAAAATGGGTCCGTCAATTGGAAGTACAAGAGGGATTGTTTTATATGGAGAATTGTTTTATATTTTAGAGCTATGAATTTCCAGAATCATTCACAGACATGGTCAGCTGTGATGATTTCCAGACTAAAATAATTTAACTTCTCCTCTGGGACTTAAAAAAATGGTTGAAAATTCAATTCTTCACAAATATCTCAAAAGAAAACTGAACTTTGTAGGTGTATATAATATTAAAGTTGAGAAAAGTAATTTTATTGATTTGGGAACAAACTCGTCAGGGATTGAAGGGGGACTGCGGCAACTCCCTCATTTTACTGAAGAAATGAAGAAAATGAAGCTCAAAAAGGCTAAATGACTTATCCCCATAGTCATACGATGTTATGGCTTATGTCTAGATGGTCCCCCCAAAGCCTGATGCAGTCATAGCAGGGGCTTTTTCAGAGGTGGCTGGATCTACAGTGTGTGATGCTGGGATTGATTCATGGTGCAATGCTAGCATCAAGGGTATTAGGATTAAGGGCATGAGTGCTACCTGGCCTAAGAAGCCTGGATCAGATATAAGGGACAGAAAGAGCTGTGGTCATCTCTTTTTTGCTTGTTTTGCTACCTTCTGCCCACCATGAACTGTTTCTCCTCTGTGATGCCCCTCTACCATGACACCCTGCCTTGGAGCCAGCCAACTATGGACTGAAGCCTCTACAAACTGAACCAAATGAACCTTTCCTCTCTAACTTTGGGCATTGGGTAGTTTGTCTCAGCGATGAGAAAAGTAATTAAGATATATGGCATGAGTGCTCACCAGGCTAAATGCTTCTCATGAATTATCTCTCAGCTCCCTAACAATCCTATTATGTCCCCATTTTAGAGTCAAGGTTTAGAGAAGTTAAATAATATCCTCAAAGCTAACTAATACTGTGGCAGAGCTAAGATTCTACTCAGGTCACTCTGGCTTCAGCGAGCTTAATCACTTTGCTATATGCAAGTCTTCAGCTCCTTGTCAGAGTCCATTACTAAGAAGCACATGGTTAACAAACACGTTTAGCTAGGTTAACTGAACAGAAGAAAACATTAAAAATTAGCAAAAAACACCAGCAAAATTAAGAGGAAAAAAATATAAAAAAGAGATAAGATCTGATATTATTTTAAAGTTTATAAATACAGCTAATAAAAGACAGGTTATTCAAAAAAATCAATTTCACCTGGTTAATTCTCTCAGGCGAGCCACCTCGGCATCACGCTGATGTAGTGTTATTCCCAATATTTGATTTTCCTTTTCAGCAGTTTCTAACTTAAACTGGGAGTTTTTCACATTTACCAAGGCTTCTTCCAATTCTAAAACAACAAAAAAAAATCTGTTTCTCATTATTTTTTTAAAAAATGTGACTGTAATGATAGTCTAAATACATACCAAGTTTTATTCTCGTTATCTCAATGTCAAATTGCTGTTTATTTTCAAGAAGGGTTTGATCTTTGTCTTTAAATACACTAGCAAATTTTTTGTTTTCATCTTTTTGATTTTCAATCACTTTTAGGAGCTCTTCATTTTTATTCTGTAGTAATTCCTGGCTCTTCAGTGACTCCCGCAATTGATTTTGCAGTGACATGTTCAATGACTGAAGGGAAAACACTGCAAGACAAAAAAGATCAAATAGTTGTTTACTAATTTTAAAAGAACAAGTCTGAAAAAGATCTCTAGAAAGAGAAATATCTGGAATTTTTTGACTTTGCTTAATAATTATATGCATGAATTGATTGGCAAAAGTCATGCCTTTTTTCTCCAGTTGATAATTTGGGCATTAAGTTATTTTTACCTTTTTAAAAGAATGAATAATACATGTACAAAGTAAAAAATTCAAGAGCCACAAAATACCAATGATACCAAATAATTCTTATGAACTATCTCCCTTCTCCCCACCCCAGGTCTCCTCCTATAGGCAATCACTATTAAATTTTGATTCTGGATTCATTTTTTGCATATAATATTTCACATAAAAATATATTTAAAATAAAAGAATCATACTACACTGTACTCACAATTTCTAACTTTGCTCTTTTTTTCTCATAAGACAGGTATCAGCACAGATTTATTACATTCTTTATCATGGCTATAAAAGTAAACAACATAGACATGGTCCCTGCTTTCATGGAGCTGGTCTCAAACAAGTACTTACAAATAGTAATAAATGTTTTTTTAAAAAAGAGAAATAGGCAAAAGAATAAAGAGACAAGCTACTTAGAATGGCAATCACGGGTCTTCCGACTTCCCTTCTCAACTCTCTCTCACCCTCATTAACCCCTATCTTCTGTTTATCATGGAACCAGAGTGATCCATCTGAAATCATTCTGGTGAAGCTAAACACTTTCATAAAAGGCTTGTTCTTCTGGATACTCCTATTTTTCCTATTGGTCTGTAAAAGATACTTATATATTAGAAGATTAAGCCTGTTATGTCATGTATTGCAAAATTTTCCCTCCATTTTGTTGATGCTTTTTGAATGTACTTTACTGTTCAGAAATTGAAAAAAACATTTCTGGAGAAACATTTCATAAAGCTGTTTCTTTGTGACATTTGTGTTTACATCAGGCTAGAAAAAGTTCCTGAGAATGTTAAAAAAAAAAAAAAAAACTTCTCATCTGTTATGGTTTGGATCAAGAATGTGCCCCAAAGGCCTCATGTGCTCATAGGCACAGCTTTTGGAAGGTGACCGAATCATAGGGGCGACATAGCTGACTTGCTGTTGGGAGGTGGAATCTGGCTGGATCAGGCAGTCACTGGGGGCATGAGCTGGAAGGGTGCATCTCCTTCTCTGGTTTGTCCCTTCAACTCTCTGCTTCCTGGCTGCCATGATGTGACCAGCCTTCTGTATGTCACTTCTGCCTTAGATAACCGTGGGCCAAAATAAACTTCTCCTCCTTTAAGGTGTGAGTGTTGGATATTGTATCTTAGTGACAAGAAAGTGACTAAGATATCATCTTTTCTTCTTTAATTTTTTTCTCTATTAAGTTCTGTGATCCATAAGGAGAATTTGGTGGTTCATGCCTGTAGTTCCAGCTACTGGAGAAGCCAAGGCCTGCTTAAACCCAGGAGTTAAGAGACTAGACTGGGCAACATAGTGTCAAAACAAAATGAACATAAGGAGGGAGTATCTGTCAAAATTGCAACTGCATATACTTTTTGCCTCATCAATTCTACTGCTATAAATCTATCCTGCAAAAAAACTCACAAACATGCACAAAGACATTTATACAAGGACTTTCACTGTGTTAATATTTGCACTGGGGGAAAATACCCAGACATTTTATAGATGATCTTAAATATTTTATGGTAGAGCCATATAAGCCGAATACTCAATTAGTTATTAAACAGAAAAAAGCATCTATTTATGTATTTTGATACAGAAAAATGACCACTATAATTTAAATAAGAGTGCAATTGCACTCTTAAAAAAGAAAAAGTACATGTATAGTTCTATTGTGCCTGGCACAATATAAACCTTTAGTAAAGGTATATTATTGGGAAGTGAAATCACTGATCTTTTATTTTTCTACATTATTTTAAATTTTAATAAGGGGTATTATTTTTATCTTTTTAAAAAAGCTGATTTAAGAAATAAAGAAAACTGGGCTAGTACTATAGTTCAGTGGTAGAGTACTTGCCTAGTATTTGCCAAGTCTCTAGGTTCAATACCTAGAACAGCAAAAAACAAAAACAAAAACATAACAAAACAAAGAATACAGAAAGAAAAATCCACTTAGACAAAGTAATCAAGGAAGCTCAATTCTTTTCCAATATCTCCAGAGCCATAAGACTTTAATATCAATCCTTTAAGTTCTTTTACCTACATTCAGGGTTGCATTCCATATTACCATATGCCTTTGGAGTTTTTTCTTGTTCTCTGAGTTTCTGATTCAAAATTCTTAATTGCCTAAAGGAAGTAATGAAGAATTATGAATGCTAGAATCTCAATTCCATTTAACAGTGTATAACTGACAGCCTATCAAAAATGAAAAAATACAATAGCGGAACACAAATACATACAACATAAAAAAAAAACCCTAAATGAACAAAACAACAACAAAACCACACTAGGGCTAGGGGCCTGAGATAATTTTTATCTTTATTTTTTTGGTACCGGGGATCGAACTCGGGTCCTTGCACTTGGGCAGGAGGCAGCAAAACCACTGAGCTAAATCCCCAGCAAGGGATAATTTTTAAAGATTGCTTTGGACAGCATAAAACCTCCCCTCACTAGAAAAAGGTTGACTTTTTTCTTTTTTATTCTTTTCAGTGACTTTTCTGTTGCTTTCCTTTGTTTTTCTCTCTTGCTATTTTCTTTCTCTGTATCTTCTTTTAATTGCCTACTTTTTAAAAGATCTGTCATTACATGTGAACTAAGATACCTGCAGGCACTAACTGCTATCAGGTATCTTTCTGCTTGATGTTTGTCACACACTGACAAAACTGGGAAATACAAATCTATGCCTCTAATAATTTATTAGATGGAAATTTTAATGGCTATTTATTGAGAATGTAAATAAGTAACAACTCTGGCCTAAAATGAACTTCATAATATGCAGCTGTTTCACAAACAAACACATATAAAAGTATTTTCTTAATTTCTATGAAAGTATTGCCTTTTTTAAAAAAAAAGTATTTCTAGTATCTTTACATCATTTTATTTTATTTATTTTTTGGTACGGGGGATCGAACTCAGGTCCTTGCGCTTGCAAAGCAGGCGGCAGAAACACTGAGCTAAATCCCTGGCCTGCATCTTTACATTATTACTTACCTGAAAATATTCTCCATTAAAATATTTACTGTGTTACTGAATCCTAAAATTCTAGGGTGTTATATCATTCACATGTATTAATTCTGGATGGATTAAAGAGTTAAACATAAGACATATCAAAAATAAAACAAAACAACTATATAAGTTTTAGGAAAAAATCCAAATAATTTCTAAGTGAGGAAGGCATTCCCAAGCCAATGTTTTCAGCACAATTTATTATTCTTGGGCTAGGGTTATAGTTCAGTAGTAGAGTACTTGCCTAACATGTACAACAAAGCTTTGGGTTCAATCCCAGCAACAACACATACACACACACACACACACACACACACACACACACACAGTTTACCCACTGAATTTGACATCTTTGTCAAAAATTATCCATGTGTGAGTTTAACTCTAGACTGTTCTATTTCAATAATTAACCTAACTACCTTTACACCAATGTCACAGCTATCTTAATTATTTTAACTTTATGTCTTGAAATAGATAGTACTGACTTTGTTCTCTTTTCCAAAATTGTCTTGGTAATTTTAGATTCTTTGAATTTCCATACAAATTTTAGAATCAGAATTCTGGAAAAAAAAGGCTGCTTGGTTTTCACTGGAATTACAAGGAAGCTATCTATAAATCAATCAGAAGACAAATGACATCTTATTAAGTTTTATTTGTATGGATCAGGTTTATCTCCCACTTATGTAGGTTTCCCTTAGTTTCTTTCAGCAATATTTTATATTTTTCAATGTATGAGTCTTATACTTCTTTATCATATTTATCCTTAAATTGTTCATATTTTTGATACTAAAAATAGTACAAATTTAAAATTTCATTTCAAATTGTTCATTGCTAGTATATAGATATACAATTTTTTTTTTTTTTGGAACTGGGGATTGAACTCGGGACCTTGTGCTTGCAAGGCAGGCAGCAGAACCACTGAGCTAAATCCCAGGCCCTACAATTGTTATTTTTATGCTGACCTTGAATTCTACAATTGTACTAAGGTCACTTATTAATTCTAGTAGCTTTTTGTAGATTCCACAGGATTTTCTACAAGGATCATCATGTCACCTGTGGAAAACAGTTTTACTTCTTTTCTTTCCAACATGGGTAATTTTTATTTCTTTTCTTGCTTTAGTGTACTAGTCAGAACCTCTAGAACAACACTGAGGGGAAATAATAATCATTGCAGATACTATTATACATTTTCTAGCATATACAAACACAAAAACAAATGTGGTTAGAATTGTAGGATGAGATATAAATATGATTTTTAAATATTATGTACTGAATTTAGGATTATGTGATTTTAACTAAAGGAAAATAACAAGTCACACAAGATGAACTTAAGGTAAACTTTTCTTCAAGAAATATTCCTAAATAATCTACAACTGAGTAAATGGGATATGAAAAATATTGAGTTTAGAATTTATATTGTCAAGATTACTAACACCTTCCACTCTGAAACCATAATTTCTAGTTGTCTTAAGTCTACACATAGATTCAATATTCATCTCTAATCTACTTCTTCGTTTGAATCCATGTCTTCGTTGACTGGACTTTACCATTCAAGAGTTTTGTTTTGGTTTTGCTTTTGTTTCTAAGGAGTCCGAGGGTGCTGTATTCTTTAGTTCCTGCCCACTTCAGAATACGACTGTTGCCTTTATAGTACTAAAAGGACACTTAAACCACATAACGGATTCTTAGGGCCTATCTTCTTTCCCTTAGGACTTTGTATATGATGTACTATGATTCTCTAGTACAAAAGAGCACTGTGAAAAGGCTGAGGTCAACATAATAGTTGCATCTTTATATATGATTTGCTTTTTATTTTGAGTGTCTCTAAAAAATTATTAGTAAGGTTTTTGTCCTTCAGGTACAGAAACTACCAGCAAATGTCTTGGTGTTACTATTTTTCTGAGCTCTTGCATGTCCTATTGATCTGCTGATATAGATCATTAGATTAGTAAATCCCTTTATTCATATATCTTTTAATATTGTCTTTAATCCAATTGTTTTCTTTTTCACATTTGCCAATTTTGTATCTCTTCTTTCTCTTCCATATGTGTTTCCTTTATAGTATTTAATTATTCTTTTATTTTGCCTTGAGATGTTTCTTTAAGTCTATCCAATATGCATTCAGTCATTTAACATACAATTATTAGAATGAGTATCAGGTACAGTTCTTAGCACTGAAAATACGGCTGCAAACTAAAGAGATAAAAAAATTCAGATTTCTCAAATTCAGAGACAGAACAGAACATACTAAAAGCTAAGGGATGGAAAAAGAGGAAATTATTCTTTAATGGGTAAAGAGTATGTTGGGGATGAAAAATTTGGGGGCATAGATAGTGGGGATGCAAACACAGCATCATGAATGTACTTAATGCCACTGAAATATATTCTTAAAAGTGGTTATGAAAATAAATATTCAAAAGCCACAGAAAAAGCCTTTGATAAAATTCAGCATCTATTGATGATAAAAAAAAATCCTGAAGAAAACAGATATACTAGGACATTATCTCAGTCTGATAAAAGCTATTTATGACAAACCTACTGCTAGCATCATATTAAATGGGAAAAAGCTGAAAGTTTTCCTTCTAAAATCAGGAACAAGACAAGGAAATCCACCGTCACCACTCCTATTCAATAAAGCACTCGAAACATTAGCCAGAGCTATCAGGCAAGAGAAATAAAAGAAATATGTATAGGAAAGCAAGAAATCAAATTATTACTCACGGATGACATGAACCTGTACATAGAAGACCCCAAAAATTCCACCAAAAGACTCCTAAGTTAGTAACTAAATTAATCAATGTAGTAGGATACAAAATCAACACACAAAAATCAACAGCACTCTTGTACAACAGCAATGAACTCATTGAGAAAGAAATTAAGAAAATAATACCATTTACAATGGCATCAAGAAAAACTAAATACTTAGGAATTAACCTAGTGAAAGACCTCTACAATGAAAACTATAATACTCTTAAAAAGGAGATCAAAGGGGACATCAGAAAATTGAAACATCTTGTCCCTGGATAGACACAGCTAATATAGTCAAAATGGCCATGCTTCCAAAACTGATACATATTTAATGCAATTCCACTCAAACTATCAATAACACTCCTCATGGAAATAGACAAAACAATCATAAAATTCAATCTGGGCAAAAAGAGCAAAGCAGGAAATATCACAACCTCATAATTCAAGTTATATTACAAGCTACTGTGATAAAAACAGCATGGCACTGCACAAAAAAAGACATATGGGTCAATGGAACACCATAGAGGATGCAGAAACAACTCCAGGCATATCCAGCTACCTGATCTTTGATGAAGGGGCTAAAATCATAAGCTGGAAGATAGCTTCTTTAACAAGTGGTACTGGGAAAACTAGCCATACACATCCAAAAAGATTGAATCTAGACCATATCTTTCACCGTGTACTAAACTAAAATGAAAATGGATGAAAGATCTAAATATTAAAACAGAAACAATCTACTGGAAGATAAAAGAGGTACAACTCTTGAAGACTAGGCATAGACAACGACTTTCTGAACAGAACCCCAGTTGCACAAGAAATAATACCAAGAATCAACAAATGGGCTCACATCAAATTTTAAAAATTCTACACAGCAAAGAGAACAATTAACAAAGCAACGAGAAAATATTTGCCAGCTACTCCTTGGACACAGGACTAATATTTAGAATACATAAAGAAGTAAGCAAAATTAGACCCCTCCAAAATAAAAGACCCAATCAAAAACTGGGCAACTGAAATAAAGAGACACTTCTCAGAAGAAGTACAGATGGCCAATAAATACATTAAAAAATGTTCAACATCCCTGGTCATTACAGAAATGCACTGTAACTCTACCTTTCTCCAGAAACAATGGCTATAATCAAGAAATCAAATAGCAAATGCTGGTGAGGTGGCAGGGGGAAAAGGAACCTTCTACATTGTTGGTGGGAATGTGAACTAGTACAACCACTTTGTAAATCAAGATGGAGATTCCTCAAAAAACTAAAACTAGAAATTCCATTTGACCCAGCTATTTCCCTTCTAGGTATCTTCCCCAAAGAGTTAAAGACATCATATTAGAGTGATACCTGCATGTCCGTGTTTATAGCAGCACAATGCATAATAGTTAAATCTTGGAAGTGGCTCATATGTCTATCAACAAATGAATGGATAAAGAAAATCTGGTATTTACACAATGGAGTATTACTCTACCACAAAGAAAGATAAACTTGAGTCATGTGTAGGAAAATGGATGCACCTTGAGACCATAATGTTTAGTGAAATAAATCAGGCACACAAATACAAATACTGTATGGTCTGTCTTACATGAGAAACCCAAGATATAAATAAAAGAGCAAAATGAAAGATAGGAAACAGAGAGATAGATCATTTGCAAAAGGGAAGGGGACCAAGAGATGAAGGACAGGAGGAGGAATGGGAGGGAAAAATGATGAAAAAAGAATTAAGATGTGTTTTGTACCTGTACCAACTCTGCACGAGTAATATAATTATCATGTATTGCAAACATGTGCCAATAAAAACAAAAATTAGTCTGGGTGTGGTAGCACATGCCTGTAATCCCAGCACTCAGGAGGCAGAGGCAGGAGGATCACCATGAGTTCAAGGCCAATCTGGGCTACATAGTGAGTTTAAGGACAGCCTGAACTACACAGCAAGACCCTGTCTCAAATAAACAAACAAAAAATTGAAATAAGAAGGTATATATCATATTATGTACATTTCACCACAGTAAAAATACATATCTTAAGAAAGTACTTGGGAAGAGAAAGACACTAAGGTCGGTAGAAAACTGAAATGTTAATTTAGAAGCAATTAAAACAAAGACTTGGGTGAAAAAAAAAGCCAGTATCATGTTGCTTGAGTTCTAGTGGATTTCATGTGTATTTGTTTATTACTACTTATTTTTAGTGTGTTTAATGGAACTTTCATTTTTATAATCTTTTATTTTTCTGAAGTCATCTAATTTTTTCCCTCTCTTCCTATCTTTTCCTTTTTAAGCACCCTCTCTGTCTACATCTCTTTTTCCCTCTAAGAGAGATCCTATTATCTTTAGCTTCCTTGAGACCATGGAACACTATTTCAAGGTTTTTTTGGATTTTCTTTGGGTGATTGGTCTTGTGATATTTATTCCTGACCTTGCTTTGTCCTTGTGAGTCTGTTTATTTTCAATGTTATGTACAGATCTCTTCTATAAACTTTTTCTTCCTTTGGTTTTTGTGACATCAGTCTCTTAGGTTTTCTACTACTTCCCTTGTTGTTTCTTCATAGTTTTCCTTTCAGAGGCTCCTTTTCCTCTGCTCTTTCCTGATAAAGCTGTTATTCCCCAGCAGTTCACCCTCATTGTATTCATATTCTATACCTTCTTGGTGAACTTACCACTTATGTGTTCATGACAAATTACTTGCTTTTAATCACTAGTGCCTGTCAACAGTGCTAGATTCATGGTAAAAGCTCAAAAGGATGTGTTCAGTGGCTCCCAAGTCTACATCTTTATAATTGTTGATCTCATTCCTGTGCTCCAGGTGTATGTGTGTATCTCCAGATGGTCTATATGACACATTCAGTATGTCTAAATCTTAACTCACTGGCTTTCTCATTACCTCTCCTAACTAAAAAATAAAGTGAAATTTAAAAAAAACAATCAAACAACCCTTCTCTTCCCCAGTAGTTCCCATCTGGAGGAACTGTTAACATCTGTCAAATTATAGAGACAAAAAAATTAATGCTATCCTTAACTCCTCCGATTTATTCCCATTTCAATCTTTTTGTTGTTGTTCTGCAAGAGTACCTATTGGTCTTATACTTCAGTCTACAATCAGAAAGTGGTTATGAGTTAAGACACTCTCTAGCTCAATGGTTCTTAGTAAGAGGTAACACATTACCCCCAACCCCATTCAGGAAATTTAGGGAGTGCCAGGGGTTTTATAGGTCCAAATGAGCAGGGCACACTTTGTGGGTGGGTACCAGGATGGTGAAACATTGAACAACTGTATTACAACTCTCATAAAAACTGTTCAGTTCAAAATGCCAAAACAAGATACCATAAAAATGATGCTCCTAGCTATCTCTTTCTACACCACAAGATGGCAATAAACTTCAAAAACGGCCCCCCATCACTTCTCTAGCTAGAAGGAAATATGTAGTTTCCAAATGTATAAAGAGAAAAAAAGAATCACATTTATTTTGATTGAAACCACTTCTGAGTGAGTCTATGCATTCTAGTTTTTACTTGTAATGATTATGAATGATTCTTTTCAAAAAAAGAGTATGAAGTGGCACAAAAATCCTACACTACTGCTGGAAACTTCATTCTTCTAAACGGAGTGTATCTGATAAATTCTTCATTTTTCAGTAATTTCATCTTTAAAAGGTCGAGTAAGGGGAAATAATTCCTTTTACAATAGCATCTAAAAAATGACATATCTAGGAATCAACCTAACAAAGAAAGCAAAAGACCTCTACCCTGAAAACTACAGCACTCTGAAGAAGAAGATTGAAGAGGATATAAGAAAATGGAAAGGTATCTCTTGTTCCTGGGTAGGAAGAACCAATATAGTGAAAATGGCCATACTTCCAAAACTACTATATAGATTGAATGCAATGCCACTTGAAATTCCAACAATATACTTCACAGAACTAGAGAAAACAATCCAAAAATTCATTTGGAACCAAAAAAACCCTAGAATAGCAAAAGCAATTCTAGGCAACAGAGACATGGCTGGGGGCATCACAATCCCCACTTGAATCTATACTACAAAGCTACTGTGATAAAAACAGCATGGTACTAGCAAAGAAACAGACCTGAAGATCAGTGGAATAGATTAGAAGATGCAGAAACAACT